>PVKN010000067.1:0-42454 GCA_004027915.1 Capromys pilorides | reverse complement strand
GCCACAGACAAAGAGAGACAGAAACAGAGAGATAGAGAGACATGCTGGGAAAAAATACCTTAGCAGGCTGCAGGGAGGGTTTACCAAAAGGTAACATTGGACTGGGCTTTGAGGATGAAGCAGGAGTTTGCCTAGAACATAGAGAAGGCGGCATAGTAGAAGGAGGGGCTGTGGCTGATGACTGCGTTCCTACTCGCTAGGGCTCGTTAGGAGACCTCTGAGGCGGCCTTTCTCATGCCACCTAGGACGCCCTTCTAAAAGCCTTTTAAAATAACCATCTGCTCA
Organism: Capromys pilorides; assembly: GCA_004027915.1. Lineage (NCBI taxonomy): Eukaryota > Metazoa > Chordata > Mammalia > Rodentia > Capromyidae > Capromys > Capromys pilorides. Next base: position 42,169 of record PVKN010000067.1, on the reverse strand, counting down.
CAAAGGCTACATGGACTAGAAACGCAAGAAACTGCGGTGTGTCCATCCTCCAGGCCAAGTAGGGGCTCTCAAGAGGCCCTTTTCAGCTCCTCTTCTTATTAAGCACAAGTCCCCCTGCTGTTTAATTTGCTTTCTGGAGAAAGATGGGGCAGGACCTTGGCCCGCCTGGGGACAGAGCCCTCCTCTCAGGTACTAACTAAACATTGGTACAGCCTCTAACGGGGACCTCTGGGGAGGGCCTCGCGGGGAGAGGTAGTGTTGCCACTGGAAGCTGCCCTCCCCCTCCCGAGCTCCCACCAGTGAAACCCTCCTCCCAGCCCAGCCATCTCTTATCCCAGGACCCAGGGCTTCTTGGATGCTTTAAAAATGTCTGAAGCCCTCTAGAAGCCTTTCTGTACTTCTAGGTAAGCGGCCGCCTCCGTGCAGCCTCTAGAGGGTTCCAAGTGACAGGCCAGGGGGGACACACACAAGGAGTCCTCCTCCTTCTGACTCTCCAGAGAATCAGAGGTTGCCAGGGCTTGCTTCTCTCTCTCTCTCTCTCTCTCCCCTTTCCTGGAGCTGGTGCATCCTGTGCCATCAGCAAGAGGACCCAGCCAGGCAGCAGGACAAACCACTCCACCTCCCAGCCACCGCCCCTCCAGCCGGCGGAAACCACAGTCAGCCCTGACTCATGCGTGCTAATGATGTCGGGATAAAAATAAGCCACGATGGTGGCAGCGTCGCCTTGCAGGTGTGCAGCCACTGCCACCCTGGGCTTCACTCGCCCACAGCCTGGGGGCCCCAGTCTCAGGGGTGGGACCAGGATGGGCCCCCTCCCAGCTGGTGACCTCGATCAGATGGCTCATATCTTACTGAGCCCCCTTTCCTAGTGGTGGCTCATAGGCACTGCTCATTCCAGGACAAAGGAAATGAGGTCATCACGTGTGAAATGACACTGTTGGTCCCGGCAGGCACATGTGTAACCCCACCCTTCAGGAGGCTGAGGCAAAAGGATCACAAGTTTGAGGCCAGCCTGGTCTACATGGTGAGCCCCTGTCTTAAAAATCAAAGGAAGTGTTGTCAAGCAGCCCAGAAATTAATGTGTTGAGCAATGCCAGGCACTGCACTAAGTACTTGAGGTCCACAGCCTGCCTTCATCCCCAGCCTAAGCCCAGGAAGCGTAGCTGGCCACGCCCACAAGTCTATCAGCCACGGAGGGAGACGATTGGAGAACAGTTGCGTCTGTACTAAACGGGCACAGACTTCGCCACCTCCTCCTGCGCTACACATTACAATGTCACAACTGCTTGCATAGCACTCACCTGCGGTGTAAACCACCTAGAGCCCACCTGCGACCTGGTGTACTCAGGAGGCCACCTGTAGGTTCTGGGGAAACACTACATCTGTCAGTTTAGGACTTCAGCATCCTTCTTTTCGTATCTGCGGGGGAATCCTGGAACCAATCTTCTGTGGATATTGAGATGCGATTATTGGAGATAGCTCCGTGGCACGAGTGCCTGCCTGGCAAGTGCAAGGTCGTGAGTTTGAACCCCGGTCCCGCCAAAAAGAGAGAGAGAGAGAGAGAGAGAGAGAGAGATGGGACTGTACTGTTATTCTCCCCATTTTACACATGAGGAAACTGAGGCACAAAGTGTTTAGTGGCTCAATGAGGGCCACACAGTAAGTAATGGAGATGAGATTTGGACCCAGGCCAGGCAACCCTGATTTCCAATCTTAACTGCACAGGGCTGGGCACAGGATAAGTCCTCAAAACTTATCTGTTGCTGTTAAATTCTTGTTTGGCCAATTCTAATCTTCTAATGAGGGTACATTGCTAATCCTGACAATGCAAACGTGAGACGAAAGGAATAGGAAGTACGGACCCCATTTTACACACAGAAAGAGACCACACAGTGCGTCATGAGAAGGCCGCTCCGCTCTCTGCTATGATGCTGTGCGTTATCTCCCTCAGCGCAGCGTGTGCCCGGAGGTCCGGGGCCCAGGAGCACTCCCAGAGAAACGCATCAAGGCCTTTGGCAGCCTGGATTCCCAGCCCAGCTCTGTTGCTTAGGCCGTATTTGTGTCCATAAAGCCAGCTGGCCTCTCAGACCCTCTGTTTCCTCATCTGAAGAATGGGCTACCATGAAGATTTAGCGTGCCAGTGGGCACGCAGTGACCCAGCACAGACGTGATGGCACACGCCTGCTGTCTCGGCACAGCTTCTATGAGGCTGAGGCAGGAAGACTGCCAGCTGGAGCCTAGCTCAGGTAGCTTAGTGACTCGGAGAGACCCTGTCTCAAAATAAAAATCAATCAATAAAAAGAGGGCGCTTGGGTTAGAACTCAGTGTAAAGGCTCTGAGCTCAATTCCTAGCACCACCAAAGAGAGAGAGAGACAAAGGAAACTGAAGTGAACATGGTCAGGGACCGGAAGTCACACCCCATCTTTTCTTCCAGTGTTTGCTTTGACTTCTAGAAACTTCCGCCCTAAGACGAGCTGTAGACACAGCCATACACGTGGGCGTCACATTGCAATACTCAGGATTGCGCAGATTACAGCCCCCCCATAATACACAGAGCTCAATAGGGCTGCTGTAGCAGATGCCATGGGCTCCACCAGGCTGACAACTCGGGGTGTTCTATGTCACTGTCCTTCCCATGCCTCTCTCTATCCTCCTGTGTTTGAGATGAATTTTTCTATGCAGAGGGTGCCCCAAGCCCCCTCCTCAAAGCTGTCACTCAGCTCACTTTGTCCCCATCTGCACAGGGTCAGCCTTCCCTGACCTTGGCCAGGCCAGACTCCCAGTTTGGGAGCCACTCTGGTACCCTCTCTCAGGTTCCTGGGGTGCTTTGAAGCATGGAGCACTCTACAAAGGCACCCCCCAGAAATTGCTACTGAACCCGGCCCCTCTCGAGGGCTCACTTCCCTGCCCCCTGCACGGTGTCACTTGCTCTGTGACACCCAGGTCACTTCACCAAGAGGCCAGCCACCAAGTCCTGCCGCACCCCAGGGGACTGGAGCCAGGGCACAGCCAGGAAGTGCGGCCTGAATGGAGGTGTTTAGGTACAGCCCTGTAGGAATTTCCACATATTTTGCTGTTTATTTCCATGGTGACTATCCTGCCCCCTGCCCGGCGGGACACTCCGGCCAGTGCTATTCCTCTGCACGTTCATCCACTGACTGAATCGCTCCGGATTCAAACCCTGGAGACTGGGCTAAGGCAGAGTGGAGATTTTTTCCTCCTTTCTTTGCTGACAGATAGCAGTTGCTACCCCATCACCCCTGGAAAAAAACAAAACAAACAAACAAAACTCTGAGATCAAGAGAGACACAACCAACCTTAATTTTATTTTTTTTTGCGAAACCAGGGTTCAAACTCACGACCTTGCACTTGCCAGGCAGGCACTTGTGTCATGGAGCTATCTCGCCAGCCCCTCCAACTTTCACATTCTGAGGGTCCCAGGATACTTTACAAGCTAAACACTCGGCCCACTTTCAACTTTGACTTGTAGTGATTAAAGGTTAATGCCTTGAACAGCTGCACTCAGAACAGTGCCAGGTCATGGGGCCAGGCCACAAGGTAATTGCTACATTCCTTTTAGAAATTAATTCCTAGGGTGCCTATCTGTTTTAATCTGGTAATGGGACCAAATGGAGAGTCATCTAATCTAGTTTAAACACCACTCATTCCCAAGCCCTTGAACTCCCTCTGTTCCCAAGTTTCGACCTATCAGGCTCCGGATCGCCCTCTTCCCATGGCCTGCAGACTGCAGAAAATGGGCTGCAGAAGCAGGGTACGCAGGAGAATTAGCAACTGTAGGCATCTATATAGGCATCTTGTTGCACAGAGTGAACCGCTGGGGCCAGGGAGATAGCTCAGTAGAATAAGTGCTTGCCTGGCAAGCACAAGGTCCTGAGTTCAACACCCGGTACCCCCCCCCCCAAAAAAAAAAAAAAGAAGAAGAAGAAGAAGAAGAAGAAGCACTTTGGCTGGATCTGGTGGTGCACACCCGTGATCCCAGCTCTTAGAAGGCTAAAGCAGAAGGATCACAAAGTCAAGGTTGTCCAGGGCTACATAGGGAGTTCGAGCCCAGGTTGGGTTACATAGTGAGTCCCATCTAAAAAAAAAAAAAAAAAAACCCATGAATCACATTTGATGTAATGCTTTGAGTGCACCACAAGGAAATTATATGGAGAGCTATGAAACACAATTCCAAGTTCTCTAAGTGGCCGTTGTTTAATGGCATGGGTGGGCCGTACCCACTGCTCTGCGGTCTGTGGTCCTGGACCTCGAGCTGCCCCAGCCTGTGAGCAGGTTATGGTCGCAGCCCTGAGAGGGGGCCCCACAGGTTGGAGCCATGCTCCCGGGGCTACAGGAAGCACACGGCGTGCGGCGTCTGGCCCCTGGTGTGGATGGCCAGCTGCCAAGGTCCACTCCAGCATGCGGCCCTCATTTCAGGCCAAGCCAAGCGGGGCAGGCTGCCACAGGCTCCTAACGCAGGGGCCATGGCCTGGGCCAGCTGGACAGGAATCAGCGACTACCAGCTTTGCACCGGCGGAAGCCCATGCGCCTAGATTCGCTTGCTAGGGCTACTGCCACTAAGCACCGCCAACAGGGCAGCTTACACAGGATTCACCAGCTCCCAGGCATGGAGGCTGCGAGGCCAGAGCCAAAGTGTTAGCCAGACAACGGGTTCCTTTCAAAGGCTGCAAGGGGGCGTGTGCCAGGCAACTCTTCTGGGCTGGTAGATGGCTGTCTCTGTGACCACGCACCATTCTCCTTGTGCCTGTGGCTGTCTCCAAATTTGTTTTTGATACTTGGGATTGAACACAGTGCTTTTGCACTGAGTCATATCCCTAGCCCACTGATTGACTGATTGACTGATTGATTGATTGCTAGGTTTTCACTATGTTGTCCAGGCTAGGCTTGAACTTGCAACCTTTCTGCCTCAGCCTCCCAGAGTGTTGGGATTACAGGCATATGCCCCCATGGCCAGCCCAAATTTCTCTTTTTTCTAAGCTTAGCAGCTGTATTGGATCAGACACTACCCTAGCATCCCCATCTTAATGTAATCACCTCTATAAAGACCCTATTGCCAAATCAGACCACACTCAGAGGTCTTCCGATTGAGAGTGGCCATCTATGTGGCAGGGGACACAGCTCAGCATGGAACAGCTCCAAAGATGCTCTGGGTCTCACGAGTGCCCCCTGCCCTGGCTGCTGCTCTCAGAGCTGGTTTCCCTGAGGCTCGTGACAATGATGTGACCCGCCCTGCTGGCTGTTGGAAGGGTAGGTGCTTGGCCTTTGTTTCTACATCTTCCTGGTCCTCACTCTGCGTGTATCCTCCTGTCCCAAGCTCCCACTCAGTGCTTCCCATGCTCCCCCCAAAAGCTCACGGATCTTCCCGCACACGGACCAGAAGCCCCGAGTCCACCCTGACCTCTCCTTTCCCCTCCATTCTCCCCTCATCTGCACCCCTGGCTCTATCTCTCACGTCTAACTATGTGGCTCTATTCTTCACCCTGCACTGTGGCCCCCGCCACTTCCCAGGGGTCTCTCCCTTCAGCCTCCCCTCCGCATCACATACAGATGCCCCCCCGCCACTTGCACTGGTTTGACTTAGGAGTTTTCAAAAGCGAGATGGATTCCGTTCAAATAATACTTGGAATTTTGGCCTTGGATCTTGTCCTGGCAAGGGTGTGCACGTGCTGATCCTCTCTGCATGCTGGCCAGGGACAGCAGACCACAGGTCCCAGTCAACCGTGCAGTCAGCAGGGACACAACCAACGCCGGGCCGGGCAGTGTGCTGTGCTGCTAAGCTGTTAAGCAGATTAGACGCGTTTCCAACTTAGGATATCTTCAGCGTAGAATGGGCCTGGCAGGCTGGGGCCCCGTGGCGGGTCAGGCAGCGTCCGCAGTTCTAACACCCGGCTTTGGCGGTGTCACTGGCTCAGCTGGGCAGCTGCACGGCTTCTCTGTTCGCCACTAAAACCAGAGCGGAGTCTTCTGCTGAGCGCAAACGACTCCACGATTCCATAAGCTGTTTAGGCTTTGCATTGTACCGTGCAGTGGGCAGCTCAGACGGCACAAGTGTGTGTTCCCACAGTTCTGGAGCCTGGGGGTCTGAGATTGGGGTGCCGGCATCACCCACTTCCGAGAAGGATCCTCCTTCCTGGCTTGCAGGTGACCATGTTTCCTCTGTGTCCCTGTGTAGGAGAGAGGAAGAGGTCACCAATACCACTAGCTGAGAGCACCACCCTACTCATACTTTGGGAGATATAAGTTACCTCCTCAAAGCTCTGTCGCCTGTGCAGCCACAGTGTAGCTCAGGGCTGCGACATGAAAACTGGGCGAGACTCAATTCACTCCAGTTCAGATCTCAAATGTTTATGGAGCGCATGCTGGGGTGCCACTGTTGCAGAGGTGGAGACAGCACAGGCTGAAGAATGGGTCATCGGGCCCTGCAGGCACAGTGTCAACCAACTGCAGATAGAAACTGCAGAGGAAAAAAAAGATCACAACTGTACTGAATGTGTGTGCACCCCTTTTTGTCTTGTCCTTATTCCCTAAACAGTACAAGGTGACAACTATGTGCACAGCATTTACCTTGTTTCAGGCATTGTAAGTACTTCAGAAATAATTTAAACTACACAGCAGGATATGCACAGGTTTTATGCAAATTTTACATCATTTTATAGCAGACTTGAACATCTGTGATTTTGGCCTTCAAAGCAACCAGATGCCTGTCGATACCCAGAGACACCTGTGTTATCTAAATATATGTAAAGTAACAAGATAGGGCCAGCCAAATAGCTCAGAGGATTAAAGCACCTGCAAGCAGGCGCAGTGGCTGGGGTTTGATCCCCAGGCCTGCCATACTGGGCATGGTGCTGCCCACCTGTAATCCCAGATCCCAGCTCTTGGGAGGCTGTAAACAGGCGGGTCACTAGGAGGCTGATCTAGCAGTGAGACCCCAACACCCTGTAGACCCTTCCCTAAAATACAAAATAAAAATAACAATATATAAAGATATATAGATACATGCATGCCATGCGTATGTCCTCATACATGCATATACATGTAGCATGCACACATGTTCTCATGTAAGCACACACATGCTGGTACACGTATGTTTGTACGTGCTCAAACACGTGAACACATACACTCTCATATGCACACTGGCACAAGCAAATACTCCCACATGTGCGTGCACACACCAGCTCTCACAATGCACACACCCGCTCTCGTGCACACACCTGCATGCCACCACACAGGCTGACACACATGCATGCACCTGCACGCACACACACATATTGTCACAGTCACTGCAAGCAAGGACAAGTGTCCAGGTGACATCCGAGGCATGGGGAGGGTAGCAGAGAGCATGGTGGCAGGGCTGGGTGATGTTTTAGGGTTTTGCATTGTTATTGGAAGACAGGATATAGGTTAAGCTGACCTTGAACTTGTGGCCACCCTCCCCCCTCAGCCTCCTAGTGCTAGGGTTATGCCTGACAGGGCCGAGCGGTGTTTTAAAGACAGATAAGGAAAATCTCTAGCAGAGAGGCGTGACGCTCCGCATCAGCCACTGGCATTAGACCCTTTACCTCCAGCATCTGCAAACCTGTCACGTAAAGGGCACGACAGGCAACACTATCGGCTTTGTGGGTGTCCAGTCTTGGTCCCCACCACACCTACCCGCTTTGCCACCTGAGTCCGACAGAAGCCATCCATACACAACGCAGGGACAAACGCGTGTGACAGAGGCCAGCAGAGCTGTATTTCTGGAGCCTGGAATTTGAACTGCATATAACTTCCATGTGTCACAAAGTATTCTTCTTTGGATTTTTGTAGTCAACAGTCTAAAAGTGGAAAAGCCATTCTTCACGCGGGCTGGACGGAAGCCAGCAGCGGGCCCAGGAGGGTCCTGGAGCAGGCAGCCGCCCGTGCAGGCTTCCTGGGCAGCGTGCTGAGCGCCCCGTGTGCAGGCGGCCCTGCAGCCTCCCGGCCCAGACCTCTCCTGGGGGCCCATCGGGCCCCTCAGCAAGGAGGCAGCAACACAGCCTGGTGACGGCCCCGAGCGCACAGCCTGCTCTGCCAAGTTCGAGGCCCATGGCAACAGCAAGCCCCTGGCTCCTGGCACCCAGAAGTGTCTGTTGTCCTGCCGCACATCTGGGACCCCAACAGATGGCCTCCCGCCCAGCTGCCCTCCCCACCTATCCACCCTCCCCATCCTGGTGCCCACGCCAGTGCCACCATCCTCCCCGGAGGTTCTGTGGCTCAGCCCCTGGGGTACGGACACAGGTAACTGAATACCGTCATACCCATGGTCTGTGCCTGTCACTGAACACCACGGACAGAGGAATGTTTAGATAAAGTTTATCTAAGAGTAGACATCTATTTGGCTCCAGGTCCTGCAGGCTGGCAATTCCATGAGCACAGCACTGGCAACTGGGGAGGACACCCTGCTGCCCACACCCCAACCTGGCAGAGGGTATCCATGATGGGACACAGAGGCAAGCTGCTTGAGTCTCTCTTCTTCATAGAAAGCCATGGTACCTCAGTTTTCTAATCTGTAAAATGGGAATAATATGGTCTTCACGTGGCACATAGTAAGCTCTTATGCTACATTAGTTTTCAGCATCTGTCCTTCCGTGTTCTTTTCTATCCCAGAGTCTTTTCTATCCCTGAATCCCACCCCACTGGACTGCTACTCTCTGTACGAACATCACTAAACACCGCCGCCTGTCACCTCCCCTCCCCAACTAGGCCTTCGTAGCTGTGCCCACGGTCACTCTTCTAGCTGCGAGGGGACTGATGTTGGTCTACCACATGGGCACGCTTCTGCCTTGGCCAAGAAGACGTCCACCCAAAACCACGCAGAGTGGATGTATTCCTGATGGGTGAGGTCTTGAAGGACTGGGCCGGCGCTGCCAGCCTGAGCCCTGTCTGGCCCCCAACCGCTGCTGTTGGCTGCTGCTCCACTTATTTCCAGAGGCAGAGCCTCTGGTGGCTCAAGCTGTTCAGGGTGACAACGACAGTTCACACAGAGGCCCCGCGGCCTCAAGACCCTGTCTAACGCGCCCCCTATACTCTCTCCTCCAGCCACCCGCCTCAGGCAGACAGTCCCCACCCAGGAATGGCAGCCCATCCAAGTGCCCCCGGTTCCTCAAGGTCAAGAACTGGGAGACGGACGTGGTCCTCACAGACACCCTCCACCTGAAGAGCACACTGGTGAGTGACCCTGCCCGGAAGAGGGAGGCCAGAGTGGTGCCACCTCAGCCCTGCCTGTGCTTGCAGCCAGATACAGCCTGGCTGTGGCAGCTGCCCTGGGCGTGGCACAAGGTTTAGTTAGCAGCGCCCCTGTCCTGTCCTCCTACGTGTCACCACCTCAGCCCACGTAGAGCAACCAAAAGGTTTCCAGACATTGCCTGACGTCCTCTGAGCAGGACGTCCATCCCTGTTGGAGAACCACTGATAGACTCTTACCTACCTGTGTAGACACTTTTATACCCTTCAGATTGTAAGCCCATTGCCTGCATGGAAAACACTCTTGTTGTCTCTGTTTGGCCACTGATGGAGAATTTACTAACCTTTCCTTGATTTTGCAGTGTGTCTTCTAAATTTCTATATCATACTTCAAAAGTCAACACACTGCTTTAAATTTCTGTTGAAAATGGGCATTTTGGAGGAATGTTGCATCAGTTAGCTATTGCTGTGTAACAAACAGGCCCACAAATATAGATGTTTGAAAGGAACTATGTATTATTTTTCAAGAGTTTCTGAATTAGTGGGTGGTTCTGCTGTTCTGAACTGGACACAGGTAACCTCGCTCAGGCTAGCAAATGAGCCTACAGCTCAAGGCAAGCTGGTGTAGGGTGGCCCTGGATGACATGACTGTGTTCTACACAGAGAGACACTTTTCCCAGCAAGACAGCTGGGCTTGTCACCTATGTCTGCAGAAGGATGCAAAGTCTCTGGGGGTCAAGGTTTGGGCATAGCCCAGGGTCACTTCTGTCACATTCCACGGGCCAAAGCCACCCCAGCTCCAAAGAGTGTGAAGACCGACTCCACCTCCCCACGGAAGCTGCTGTAAAGTCATGATCCAAAGAGAATACAGGGGTGTCAAAGAATTGGGGTCAACTTTGGGGATCAGTGGTGTCTTTTTGATCCACACGGGATCCATACGTATTCTGGAATTGACTGCCAGAGATTCTGATTCCTACCCAGAACACCCCCACTGCCTCACATGACAGCAACAAACACTTTAAGGACCCTAAGACATGGTTCCCTGTTCCCCACCTTGACTGATGACCACAGCCAACAATGGCGTGAAGCTGGTCCCTGAGAAATCCCTTCAGGATGAAGGGCCAGAGCAACTCCGCTGTGCACACGAGGGCCCAGGCTGCAGCCCACAGCCGGCAAAGCAGCAGCCCAAGTCTCTCTTGACCCCACAGGAAATGGGCTGCACGGAGCACATCTGCACGGGCTCCATCATGCTGCCGTCACAGCACACGAGAAGGCCCGAGGACGTCCGCACCAAGGGCCAGCTCTTCCCCCTCGCCAAAGAGTTCCTGGACCAGTACTACTCCTCGATTAAAAGGCAAGTGGGCATCCACTTGGGAAACCCGGGGAAAGTTATGGGGTGCCAGGGACAGGGGCATAAGCTCCAACGACAGACCTGCGAGCCGAGCCCTGAGCGTAAGATCTCTGCCCACCACACAGAGGTCCAGGACAGGCAGCCACACGGTCAGAGCGGGCCCCTAGGAGGGTTTTGGCTTGGCCTGCGAAAGGGTTGCTGAAATTCTGAAACTTTTCAAGCCAGATGGGGTGCACATCTACAATCCCAGCACTCTGGGAAGCTGAGGCAGGAGGATCACAAGTTTGAGTCCAGCCTAAGTAACTTAACAACCTAGTAAGACAATGGCCACAAAATAAAGGCAATAAATAGAGCTGGGGTTGTAGCTCAGTGCAAAAGCCCTGGGTCCGCCCCACATTGTGCCTCCCTCAGACTGAAACATTTCAAGCGATTCCACTCCTCGAATGCTTATGCTTGTTCATAAGAGTCATGTACACAGAAACATTATTTATCGCAGGAAAAAAATCACAAAGAAAGCTCATGCGGTACATGCCTCAAACCCCAGATACTCAGGAATCTGAGGCAGGAAGATTGTGAGCTCAAGGCCAGCCTGGCAAACTTCACAAGACTATTTCAAATTTTTAAAAAGTAATTTTATTTTATTTTATTTGGCACAGGGTCTTGCTATACAGTTAGGACTTGTAGATCTTCCTATCTTGGCCTCCCCAGTGCTAGGATTACAGGCATGTGCCACCACACCCAGTTTGGGCACTGGCAGAGCATGAGGTACTGGGAATTGAACCCAGGTCCTTGCTCTTGTCAGGCAGGTGCTTAGGCTGCTGAGCTATCTCCCAGGCCCAAAAAGTCATTTTAAAAATTAAAACAAAAACTTTCAGGAAACTACTCAGCTCTGTCAACAGGAGATGGCTAAATAATGGGTGGTATTCCAGCGGTGGAGTACAGGATTGAGTATCCTTTATCCAAAATGCTTGAGACCAACGTATTTCAGATTTCAACGTTTTTCAGACTTTAGAATACTTGCATAGAGCTGGGCGTGGTGGTGCATGCCTGTAATCCCAGCACTTGGGAAGCTGAGGCAGGAGGATCGGTGCAAGTTCAAGACCAGCCTGGGCTACAAAAGTGAGCTCAAAGCCAGCCTGAACTGCATAGTGTGACCCTGTCTCAAAAAGACAAAAAAAAAAAAAGAATACTTCCATAGAGATTTTTCCCCTAATCTGAAAATCTACAATCTGAGGGGTTAGGGGATGGAGCTCAGCTACAGAGCATGTGTTCAGTATGTAGAAGGCCCTGGGTTCAACTCCCAGCACCAGTATATAAATTGTAAAAAGTCTGAGCATGTAGCTCAGTGGTGGGCCCCTGCCTAGCATGTGCAAGGCCCTAGGGTCCATCCTTAGCACCACAAAGAAAAAAGAAGAAAGGCAACAATCACTTGTAAGGGGAGCGGAGCCGGGGAAGTCATCCCTACCAAAACTGTATCATTTCTTCATCTGAAGATGTATCATTCTGTTGTTCTGTATACCTTCTTATGAGCCTAAAATTTTCCATAATTTTTAACTTTCTCAAATCGAACCTATTGCCAACCTTTAAAACTTAGCAGAGTTCCCTTTAAAAGTTGATTTCCAGTATGTATTCAATGTGATCTGACAGCCCATGGCCCCATTCCTGTCAGGCAGGCGATCGGTGGGATCACCCGCTAGGGACTTGGTTTGCCCTTTGTCACAGTCCCCACACAGCCCGTGTATCCTGCCTGTTCTGCGAGGCCCTTATGAGCCTTGGAGCTGCACAGCATCTGCTTTACGCTCTAACTCTCATGAGCTGGCATCAACCCGGGGCTCCCCGTGACCGTGGCTTCCTGTGATATAGTGTCCCTTCTGCCAATGCCAACCTCTACTTCAGGAGAGAGGGTGAGGGTGTCGTCAGCCTTCTGTCATTGTACCAAATACCTGAAAGAATCAACTTACCAAGAAGAAACGTTTCATTTCAGCTGATAGCTTTAGAGCTTTCAGTCCCTGGTTGCCTGGCCCCGTTGCTGTTGCACCCACATGGCAAGAGTGTGGTAACAGCAGAAACTGCTCGCCTAGTGGTGGCCAGGAAGCAAAGAGCGAGCCAAGGAGGGGTTGAGCCAACCAATCCTGTCCAAGGACACGCCCCCAGTAACCTAACCTCCTCTCACTAGCCCCGCCTCTTAAAGGTTCCCCTACCTACCAACAGCACCGCAGGACAGCCATGGGGCTTTCACATGTGGGCCATCCGGGGAACCCTTCCGAGCTGTAGCAGTGATGTGCCCATGCCCCTTCTGTCCTCACTCAGATTTGGCTCCAAGGCCCACATGGACAGGCTAGAAGAGGTGAACAAGGAGATCGAAAGCACCAGCACCTACCAGCTCAAAGACACCGAGCTCATCTACGGCGCCAAGCACGCCTGGAGGAACGCCGCCCGCTGCGTTGGCAGAATCCAGTGGTCCAAGCTGCAGGTGGGTGTTGAGGCTGAGAGGCCTGGACGAGCCTTCGGTGGGGGAGTGGAGAAAGAGGAGCAGATGGAACTTCGGAAAAGGTCAAATCCTTCTACCTGTTGGCCACCGTGACCTCCCAGATCCCGGATCCTCAGATTATAGCCAAATTCTGACAGTGGCCATGTCTGATTCAGCCCACACTGCTTTATTTTTTTTTTTTTTTTAACCTGAATTTGCGTATCTCTTGGTAGAACTTAGGCTCTCGAGTTTTCTGCAGACCCTACCACTCCCTTTTGCCTTAGGCCTCCTCTCTTGGTTTGTTTCCCCATTTGTCATTTCATTCTAGAGAACAATGTAATATTGTAAGCACATTACCATCAGGATGGGAGGTGCTGGTTTGTGTTTGTCCTTTCATCCCTGTCCCTAGTAACCTAACAGAAAATGAACCAGCCTGTGCCTACGTGTTGGAGACTTGTCCTAGTCCGGTGGACCTTGGTTATTAGCAGAGGCTACAGAAAATAATTACACAGCTTGGACCTCAGTAGCCAGATGCTCCTGACTCCGGAAGGCCCACGGTTGGGATGGGCCCGGGATTCTCTTGGACTGGACAGGCTGCCCGGCACTGTGGGAGGGAGGAAGAGGCCTTTGACGCCCACACTTCTTCCAGGTGTTCGATGCCCGCGACTGCACCACGGCGCACGGCATGTTCAACTACATCTGCAACCACGTCAAGTACGCCACCAACAAAGGGAACCTCAGGTACACTGACCTGCTGGGCGGGAGAGGGTCTGATGTCCCCACAGTGAGACAGAGAAATGTCCCCTCTCTTGGGTGACAGGCCGCCCTGGGAGGGGTTGGCTGGCATCCTTTGTCCCATGCCCTGCGTCTGTGCTCTCCTGGAAGAAGCACACTCTTACAGGACTTACAAATTACAGACGCAGTTGTTGCACTCAGCCCCGCCCCGTTTTTTAGCCGCCAGGGAGAGGGCAAGAGGAGGTCCTTTAGAGTCCCAGGAAGAGTAGAATCCAGGTGCAGAGGATGACACACTCCTACCGCGTCCTGCTTTGTTGCCTGGAGCTGCCTGTGAACCTCCCTGGTTTCACACAGTTTCTCCTCCTTCCTGTGTGGGGTTGGCTCCCTCAGGTCCCAGCAAGCCGAGCTACACCTTGAACTCCTGTATCAATACAAGGACAAAATTTTTTAAAAATGGTCCGGGAGACTGAGGCAAGAAGATCATCAATGTGAGGCCAGCCTGGGCAGCTCAATGACTCAGCGAAGCCTTATCTCCTAAAAATTAAAAAGGCCTAGGGACATAATACTAAAAACAAAAAGGTGAAAACCATGAAGAAGCAGGGCATGGCCGTGGCTCCCACACCGCCTGGCCTCTCCACTGGTCACACACACCTGGCAGCTGTGCTCGCTTGCTGCCGCTCCCGAGTCTGCCCTCAGCCACAGTGGCCAAGCTCCATCTTGGAACACACAAGGCCACTCCAGGGACAGCCTCCAACCTCTCCATACCACTATCCTAAGCTTATCCGAAGGCAGCTTGCTTGCATCCGGCGTGGGTTTTCTGGGGTGACGTGTGCCAGGAGGGTTCTGTGCTTAGATCTCTTTCCCAAGCCATCAGAGTTGAAATATCAAAGAGCCTTCCCCCTACCCAGCTGTCCAAGGAGGGCCTTGCCACAGTGAATCCTCGGGGAGATTTTTTTCTGTCCCTGTAACTGAATGCCTGAGGATAACTTAAAGGAGGAGAGGTTTATTTTGGCTTATGGCTTCTGAGGTTTTAGTCCATGGAAGTCAGTTCCAAGGTAGAAGTGGCAGAAGGGCGTGGGGGAGGAAGGCTGCTCACAAGAGAAGAGCTAGCTAGCAAGGAAGGGGCAGGGACCCGACATAGTACAGCCCCCACGTCATGGCCCCATGATCCGTCTCCTGGGGGGAGGGGCACCTCCTAATAGCCCACGCAGCTCTGAACTCATGGGTGCGTTTGCCCGTTGGTGAGTGACCAACCTGTCCCTCCACTCACTCTGTGGGCCCCAGCTCCAAGCATGGCCGCGTGAGGCTCAAGCTCCCGCCGGAGGATGCTTCATATTTCAACCCTAACAGAGCCGATGGGCTATCCTGGTGGCTTTAAAAAGGTGCTGTGAGCAGAAGATGGGGCGTGGGTGTTACCCCGGAGTCCGGCAGTGTATCTCCCTTTTTCTTAAATATGGCTTAGGGAATTTTCACAAGATCCAGAACAACAATATTCAGCTGACCTTTTTTATTAAAGTTTTAACCTTATGTTTGAAAAAGATGAGCATAAAGAATGTATACAGGGTGGGGGCTTTTGGGTTAGCTCAGTGGTAAAGCGCCTGCACGGGCAATCCCAGTCAGGCACAGGGGATGTCGGTTCGATCCCCATACCCACCCTTAAGGCAGCCTGAGCCAGCCAAAACAAGAATGCAAACCGGGTATACAAATACTTTCTACGTGAGAGCAGAGTGGAAGGATAGCCAAAGAGGAGGAAGAGAGGCGGGGTGGACCGCATAATTTAAGCTGCACGGTGCATTTCGGGGAGAAGGAAGCTCAGGCACAGATTCGCCTCGGTCAGCCTCCCAGCCCACACTCTATGTGATTCTGATGTTTCTAAACAGGCTTTTAAGATATACATGTGTTACACAAACAGGCTTTATTTGGTGCCTAACCAAAGACGCAGCCATGTGTCTTAAAGCCAGAAAGCAAACCATTTGGCTCATTCTGCGTTCACCTACAACATGGTGCGAAGTCTTTGCTACCTCTTTTTTTTTTTACACTCAAGATTGAACCCAGGCCTGGCCTACTAAGCTACATTCACAGCTCTTTTTATTTGGATTTGTTTATATTTATTGTGAGATGGAATCTTTCTAAATTGCCCAAGTTAGAGTCAAACTTGCGATCTTTCCTACCTCAATCGCTCAGAGTACTGGGATTTTAAAGAGATTTTTATTTGAATTTATTTTGGCTTTTTTGAGGCAAGTTAGTTCACACTGTACAGTTCAGGCTGGCCTCAAACTCTTACCAACCCTCCTGTCTCAGCCTCCCAAGTGCTGTCATTACAGGCATATACCACTGTGTCCAAATCACTAAAAGATTTTTAAGTACATATTGTTCCCCTTAAGCTCTGGCTCTAAACTCACCCCGAAGTGTGACAGATACCCCAGCTGTCTTTGTTACTCTTTGCTTGTTGCTGGGATAAATACCCGATACTCAAAATGAGGGAAGGAGAAATTTATTTAGCTCACAGTTACTAGAGGTTTCATAGTTTAAAACAGCGTGAGCTATGCAGCAAGTGGTCGGAGCCTTATTTGCTCAGGAGGCTGGGACTCTGGGAGACTGAGGCTCTGTCCTGTCCAGATGACCCTGTCCACACCTCCCTGGGAGTCAGCTAGCCGCGGGGGGTGGGGGGGGGAATGCGTGTGCCACTTGCCTCTGACCACGCCCCTCAAGCCCTGTCCCGTCCTCTGGCCATGCCCCTCGAGCCACTCACTGCTTCTCGAGCCGGATCTGCCCCACTACGAACATGAGGCTTTGGAAAGCCAACTAGACACAAGCCATAACACCCAGCCCTGCAGGATTCAATACTGCATTCTTTTGCATAGAGTAAGACCTAAAAACTGCCCTTGGAAAGATAGCCTCATGAATTCAGTGAGGCAAGAGATGCTATATGTAGACAGGGAATTTAAGTCAAATGTGCTGTTTGTCACCAGATAGGGGTTCCAGGGAAGGGACAGCAAGGGGTTCCTGTAGGTACGTGTGTGGCAGAAGATCCGGGCTGTGGGTTGGAGTTAAAATGGGCTAAGACAGCAAGGAACCAGGATGGGGGCTCCCAGGATCTGGGACTCAGCCCCTGGTGGAACAGCGGCTCCAGGTGCCAGAGGCTCCCAGCATGAGACAGATGACCTCGTGGCACCTCGTGAAAAGTTACCTCCTAGCTTCCTTCCTTCATTTTTACATGATGCTGAGGAAGGAGGCCAGACGCGATTCACCTGGGTACCAGGAAATCACACTTTCCTCACACTTGTTGCTGTCTCCCTCTTACTGAAGATACGGCAGTCTCCTCTGTTATTACCCCATCTGCACAGAAGGGCCATCTTACCTGTCCCCCTCCTGCTGTGTCCCTTTTATTTCTTTCCCCTGCCTGATTGCTCTAGCTAAACTTTTGAGAACCACATTGAACAGAAGGAGTGACAGTGGGCATCTTTGTCCAGTTTCAGATTTTCAAGAAAATCCTTTCAGGTGTTCCTCACTCAGTATGCCGTCAACTTGTACTTGTCCTATACAACTTTTGCTATTTTAAGGTGGGGGTCCTTCTACACCCCTTTTCAGTAGGGTATTTTAATCATGGAGGCGTGCTGGATTTTGCCAAAGGCTTTTCCAACATCTATTGAGATGTTCCTCTGGATTTTTTTCTTTGATGGTATGCATGTGGCAAATTGCTGTAAAACACATAAGTTAATGGAGAATTAAGATAAAAGAAAAGGGCCAACAGTATAGCTCAGTGGACTAAGCACTTGCTTAGGGAAGCACAGGAGCCACGGTTCGATTCCTGGCCCCGCCTGCCACACCAGCCCCACTCTCAGGTGAGCAGAGCCAGGGATGGAGTCCGGGTATGATGGCGCACGCCTGTAATCCCAGCACTTGGGAGGCAAAAAACAGGAGGATTACGGATTACTATCAGTCAGAGCTGTGTAGTGAGACCCTGCACAAAAATGAGTGAGAGAGAGAGAGAGAGAGAGAGAGAGAGCACTAAGAGGCAGATCTCTGGCAATGGAGACCAGTTCCATCTGGAGGAGAGAGAGAGGGGTCGTAGGATTGAAATTGATCAGCATATGTTAAAAGCACGTGCTGTCTTTCCAGAATAAAGCCCATCGTGAACTATTAATAAGCAGCAATAAAATTAGCAGAGTGGGGAGAGAAAGAGACCAGGGCCTCAATGGGGGCCAAGAGGCTTTCCCACAACAGCAGCTTTAAATTACTTCATTGTAGAATCAGCCTGCATGGTTCATTCCACAGGCAGGTGACGCCAGCCCCGGCCAGCCTATGGTTTTCTCTTAAATCAATGTGACTATGAATGCAAACTGACTTCTTTGTCATCCGAAGTCCGTAGACTTCCCTATGCATAGCACAAGGGGTGAGGAGTTGGGTGAGAATGTTATTGACCCAGGCCCTTTTGGCCCACCGTAGAGTATGCTAACCACCAAGTTTTGCAAAAGAAACAATGTCTTGTTACTTGGGAGGCAGCCTCCTGTGGAGGTCTCTGCCTCCCCGAGGTTGGACATGGGACATTTATGGACTGAGGCTGGGGAACAGGGGTTAATCAACTAAGAGCAGGTGAGGTGAGGTAAGTCTAGAGGATTTATCCAGGGCGTCAACTGAATGCTAGTAGTAGGGAAAAAACCGGAGCCAGGAACACATGGCGTGCTGATACCCATCCTGGGTATGGCGGCCAGTGCCTATAATTTTAGCACTCTGGAGGCTGAGGCAGGAGTGTTGTCATGAGTTTGAGGTATCCTCAAACTGTGAGCTACACAGTGCATTCAAGGCTCCTTGAACCACGTCGTGAGCCCTGATTTACAAAAGAAGCAAAGGTGAGGTAGGGTCTGATGGTCCCCTGGAGACCCCCGGCTGCTAGAGAATGCCCTGGAAGGCTGGCTCAGGTCCACACTGCCATGAAGTCCCGGGCCTAGGATGCCTCCTCTTCCCCCTGCAGGCTGGTGCCCGCCCCCTCCACCCTCACACACACTAGGGCTCCCCACAGAGGAGCAGCTGCAGACCCTCCCGCCAACGGCTCCCTTGGCCCAGATGTGCTCCGTCCTGAGCCGCAGGCAGCTGCTGGCCTGGGCGGCCCCTCTTCCGCTGCGTCCTCCCCGTGCAAGCCTTTTCTTGATTCCAGGCATCCCACGTGTCCCCTGCAGGTCAGCCATCACCATATTCCCCCAGAGGACAGACGGCAAGCATGACTTCCGAGTCTGGAACTCCCAGCTCATCCGCTATGCCGGCTACAAGCAGCCCGACGGCTCCACCCTGGGGGACCCGGCGAACGTGGAGTTCACAGAGGTGCGCGCTTGCATGTGTCCCCCACCCTGCCCCATCCGGGATCTAGGATCCAGAAGCGCTTTATTCGCAGACTGCTTCCCACTTCCAGTTGTTCTCCCAGGGAGAGCAGCTGGCAGGGAGCTGCCAACGCTTCTGCAGACCTGCACCTCCATTTGGCTGCCCAACCCCCACTCTCTTCTAGTTCTTTTCGCCCTGGGCATTTGGTCATTTTCATGCTGGGACCTCGCCCGCATCTCCGACAGAAACTCTCCTCCGATTTCTTTTTCATTGTTGTTGCCCCATTTTATAGTTGGGTAGGCTGAGTCTCCCCAATGCCAAGTAAATCATGTAAGGCTATTAAAGCGAATAAAGGAAAAGCTAGAACCACAGGACAACTCTCTGCCTCCTGCCCGGAGGTGACAGATGAAGCCAGGTCTGGCACTCGCTTTTCTCAGCTGGGTACCGTATCCAGCTCTTATTATTTATTCCTGGGTTCATGCAACAGTTTTGGTGGCTTGATTTTCCCCTGCACACCACCCTTGTTATATATAGCCCTGCCTGTTCCTAAAAGCCACCAGGACGGCCCATGTCACTGTCTCCCTACCCCTTCCTTCCAGGCAGTCACACTGACAGGCAACACAGGTGAGGCACGGAGCTGCACCCAAGGGGACACCCCGGACAGACCCCATGCCTGGTACCACCTGTTACCTGTCACTCGGCCAAGCCGCTCCTTATGCCCTCCCAAGCCTAGGGGACCCCGCCCCTCCCTCACTGCTGACTTCACCTCAGGCAGCTCTTGTAGGGAATGTAATTGTCCTGGAGAAGGAGCTGTAAGCAGGATGGCCAGGCGTCGCACCTGCGCGCTGCGCGGGAGGCTCCGCCTTACCCGCTGGCCCACTTGGCCAAGTGCTGCCGGTGTACTTGGCTGACCTTGCTCGCGGTGAGCAGAACATGAGCGCCGCAGCCTCCTGCAAGCTGGCTGCCGAGCCCTTGCTGTCCTGAGGCCAGGATCCAGTGCACTCACTGGGCACAGAGAACCACCCCCGCCCTGGCCACGTGACTGTGCCTCAGAAACCCTCGCGTCCTGTGCTGTCCAGTGGGGCAGCCCTTAGCCGCCAGGGACTCCGGAGCAATTCGAATGCAGCTGGCTCAGAAAGCACGCAGTGCGTGCCTGTAACCCCAGCACTCTGGGAGGCTGAGGCAGGAGGAGCGCAAGTTTGAGCCCAGCCTGGGTAAATTAGCATCTTACCAGAACCCTGCTCTGTCTCAAAATAAGAAAATAAAACAAAAAGATAGAGGAATGTAGCTCTTGAGTTCATTCTCCAGTACAAAAGAAAAAAGATAGCTAATTCAAATTTTAAATACATCGTTTAATGAAAATACATTACAGATCACCAAGACTAAGAACAGAAAGACAGTGGAAAATAGCTCATGGATAATTCTTGCATTGATTACATGTTGAAATGGTAATATGGGTATAGTAGATTAATATATCAATAAATTAAGTTACTGGATTAATAAACTAAACATTAACTATATTATTAGGATATAATATATCTGTAATTAATTACTGTTAAGATTTAGTGCTTTTCAAAATGTTACATATTACACATTTGGTATATATTAGATAAATAAATGTTAAATATTTAATCATCTAATATAGTTAGAACATACTAATAGTAATACTTTAATATATTAATAACAAATAAATATTCATATAAAGTACATTGTTGTTTGGGGAGTTTCTTTTGTTTTGTTTTGGTACTGGAGATTGAACTCAGGACCTTGGGTTGCCAGGCAGGCGCCTATACCAGTGAGCTATCTCCCTGGCCAATTATTGAATTTTATTTTATTTTTTATTTTATTTATTTTTTATTTTTTACTTTTTGGTACCGGGGATGAAACTCATGACTCTGCAACTTGCCAAGCAGACACCTATGCTGCTGAGCTATCTCCACAGCCCCTCTATTGTTGCATTTCAAATTCATTCAAATAAATAGCCAAATGTGACGGCAGACACCTATAATCCCAGCACTCTGGAGGCTGAAGCAGGAAAATCTCGAGTTTAAGACCAGCCTGGATTATATAGCAAGGCCCTGTCTCAAAATAAGGAATAAATACATTAGTGAAATCTTTTTTCTTTTCCAGAACTAGGGATTGAACTCAGGGCCTTACGCTTGCCAGGCAGGCACTTGTCTCCCTGAGCTATCTCCCCTGCCCATGAATAGCTTAGTAGAATAAGCTCTTGCTTGGCAAGCCCAAGAGTCTGAGTTCAATCCCCGGTTCAAAAAAAAAAAAAAAATTAAAATAGCGAAATCACTTTAATCCCTTGGCTTTTTCTTAATGTAGCCGTTAGGGATTTCTGCTTACTTCTGCGGCCCTCCTTACCACATTGCGCACATTTCCCACGGTGAGTCACACCTGACGCCGCACATGTTCGTGTTTTGCGGCCTCCGGGTCAGCTCTGCAGAGCAAGCCCTCTGCTGAGGATGGGTTAGAGGAAGACTCGCCCAGCTTCCGGCCTCCTGTACACAAGGAAGGCCCCGCCCACACGCTGTCGCCTTCAGACAGCCCGAGGCATGACGCCACCCGGCGGTCTCTCCGCAGATCTGCATCCAGCAGGGCTGGAAACCTCCCAGGGGCCGCTTCGACGTCCTGCCCCTGCTGCTCCAGGCCAACGGCAACGACCCTGAGCTCTTCCAGATCCCGCCCGAGCTGGTGCTGGAAGTGCCCATCAGGCACCCCAAGTAAGGAGACCCCTGCGAGGGAGGGGCCCCACTCCCTCTCAGCCCGCCACAGGCCCCTGGCTCTCTGCAGCCACAACGGGGCTGCTAGGAAGTCCTGGCCCTGCCCTGCTGGGGAAGAGCAGATTCCTCCTTGGTAGTCTGACGCCTTCATCTTTCTCAATCAGATTCCCGCTCTTCCCTCTGGCAAGCAACCAATGCCCCTTGACCCAGCCCTTGCCCACCCTCAGGCCCGGAAGAGGAGAAACATCCGGGGGCCTTGCTGGGAAGCACAAACTGGAGCGATAGAAATCCGCTCGACACCCTGTTGTCCTGCGTGGTTGGAGCTCCGAGTGAGCCTGGCCCGGGGTCAGGAACTGTGAAGGCCGAGGCCAGCAACACACACAGCCTTAGCCCCTCAGAGCCGAGGAAAGAAACCCCCAGCGAGGAGCTAGGCTAAGCGAGGAAGGGGAGAGAGCTGCTGACAACTCAGTAGTAGGATCAATAATAGGGGAATGTAGCATATTTTTTAAAAATCAGTATTAGATTTTTTTTTTAAATCCGTGATGAACTCTGCAGCCACATTTTGGATCACAGAAACCAGGATGAGAGGCCCGAGGTGAACCACCCAGGCTAGGGCAGTGCCCTGTCTGTCTAGAGCTTTGGTATTTTGTTTATCCTATGTATATCAATGGCATTCATTTCTATTTCCTTAATTGCTCTCATTCAAAATATTGCATAATAGTAGTTTTGATCTCGATTATTGATCTTGATGACTGAATTCTGCACAAAGACTCGAGTGCCACGTGTCTCACTTCGCTCCCAGCCTTGGACCGGAAGTGGTGTCCTGAGGCTCCTGGCGAGGCCCAGAGTCTAGAAGCACAGCCAGTCTTCTTGCTGAAACCTGGCCTGCCTTCCTTCACTCGTTTGCTGGCTCAGTCAACAGATTACCATCTCTACTCCTGGCAGGCACCATGCTAACTTTTGACTTGGCCCTTGACTATGTCATTCTCCTTTCTCCAAAAGAAGAAACTCTTAATATGTACCATACAGTGACCCAGTAGTTAACCCCAAGAAGATATGACAGAGGAAATTTCCTGGTGCTTTGAAGCAGGAGGTCACCTGGACCCAATGGTAGATCTGGGAGACTTTTGCAGATTAACGTTTTAGTTGTGTGTTAAGCGTAGATGAGAGTTGGAAATACACACAAAAGAGAGAAGAACCTAGCAAGGAGGAGCTGCCTCTGCAAAGGGCCTGGGCAAGAGGGCAGCTCTGTGGGTTGCAGCAGAGCGAGGTCTCCACCCTTCCTCGCGGACTCACGCTCAGGGTAGGAATGGCAGGCCCACAGCAGCCCCGGGCATGGTTCCAAGGCCTGGTGTGCAGCTGAGTCTCATGGGAAACCTATGCTCACAGTGCATGTTCTCAGGCCCCAGCATTCCCCAGAATCAGGTGCAGGCCTAGGCCCAGTCAGCCAGCACCCCCCCAGATAAACAGCCCCCTAGAAAGAATGTCCCACCCGTGGGTGCACCCTGAGCGGGGCTGCACGGCTCCCCCTAGGTTGGGCTGGTTCAAGGACCTGGGCCTGAAGTGGTACGGCCTCCCCGCTGTGTCCAACATGCTGCTGGAGATTGGCGGCCTGGAGTTCAGCGCCTGTCCCTTCAGCGGCTGGTACATGGGCACGGAGATCGGCGTCCGCGACTACTGTGACAGCTCACGCTACAACATCCTGGAGGTAAGGGCCCTCCCTGGTGCCACAGAGACAGGCCCAAGGCCGAGGAGGCCAGCTGACCAGGAGCCTCGCAGTCTGGAGACTCGGGTCAGAGCAGAATTTACAAGGTGAGAACAGTAGTTAACCTCGGGCCACCGCTGGTTAAGCACGTTGCATCCCACGGAGTATAGAGCCAGTCGCTCCACAGCCTCCGCAGATCTGCAGACAGACAAAGCCGGGCACGCTGCCAGGCCGAACGCAGGCTGGGTGGGCTGTTCAGCAGTGTACCGAGAACCTGTCTCAAAATTAAAATCTAAGAACAACTGGGGGCATCGCTCAGGACAGAGGCTCTGGGTTCATTTCCCAGTACTGCAAAAAAGTGAAATAAAGTCCCCTGCGCCCAAGACCTTTCTATAAAAAGGCATCATCTTTGTACATTGCCAAAGTGCACGCATCCTCCCATATTTTTTTTTTTTTCTCCTGTATACTTTAAACCAAATCCAAAGTGAACACGGCGTAGTTGTTGTGCCGTGGTTTGGGAGATGATGCACGCTCAGCAAGAAATGTCTGCACATGCTCAGTACCCGTGCAGGTTGTGCTCAAATATTTTCCTTTCAAGTTAGTTTGAATCTGTAGATGTGTAACCTAAGGATGGGGAGGGCTGATGTGAATCACGTTGTACAGTGTGTCTTTGTTTGTTTGTTTGGCCACTGATCTCTTTCATTCAAGTTAATATCAGCGAGATTCACCCATTCCTGCTCCTCAGTCACTTAGAGCTGACTGTGTTACATTTTCATTTTATCCTTGCCTTAACAGTAATCCCATTTTGCAGATGAAGAAAATGAGGTCTTTTGGAGGGTGAATCAGGTGGCAAAGCTCGAGGTCATGGGACATCTCCCCAGCTGAGCATTCTTATGTGCTAGAGTCTCAGGACAGAGCTTCCCGAAGCTCAGCTTTGGTGAAAATACCAGAATTGCTGTATTTTGCTTCGATTTAGGGTTTTGGTTTTTTGAGACAGGGTCTTGCTGTATATCCCAAGCTAACGTTGAGTTTGCACTTCTGCTGCAGCCTCTCAAGTGCTGGGATTACAACAGTGTGTCACAAAGCCACATTTAGGATTGCTATTTCGCCAGCCAATATCCATAGCAGTCTGCCACTCTTAGCTTTGTTTCAGAAGAGGACACAGAGAAACAGAGAGGTTGGGTGCTGGACCTATGTCACACAGTAAATACGGTGCAGAAGCAAAATTAGCACTCAGGGCCAAGCATTGGGTATATGGTATTGAGATGCAGGGTTCCTCTGCCTTGCCAGGCCTTGGGGTTACCTCGGGAGCTTAAGAGTCCAGATTCTGTTGCCCAAGATTCAGACGGCCCTGCTCTGGGGTGGAGGTCTAGGCACCAGCAGTTTCTGGAGCTCCACAGTAGATTCCGCTGGGCAGCCACCAACCCACTCTAACTTCTGGCGGGAAAGGGACAGCTAGTCCGAGCAGTTGCCATAGGTGAGATTCAAGTTACAGTTGGCGATTTCAAGTCACAGATTGTTTTCTGCTACTCAGTTTTCTTCTTCTCATCAACATAACGCTGTAGAAGAGCAGTAGCTGCAAGACCGGCTGCAGGCCCCTTGCCCTCTCGCGCACTGGCTCAGGGCTCGTGGGAGCTTCCAGGACTCAGGGAGGTGGTAGTGGAGCATTGCTTCCTGCAGATCCATCACGGCTCAGGCCAGACCCTGCGGGAGTGAGCTAAGCGGTCCTCACTCTGCTCTGCGTAAATTTCCCTCTCCCTGCAGTGAGGCCTGGGTCCCCCCGCATCCCCCAGTGACTGGCGTTGACAGAGAAAGGGCAAAGCCAAGCTGCCACGAAGAGAGCTGCTCCTGAGTCTTCCACGCCCTGACTTGGCCCTGGCCTGTGCATCCTGAGTTGTTTCTGCTCAATTTCTTTTGCCAGAGGTGTTAGCTGGGAAAGAGGCAGCTCTAGGGTCTTGGATAGTAGTCATCCCATGGCTTCTCTTCAAAAGCCCACTGGCTCTAGGGACCTGGGACACATTCCGGTGTCTCGCTGGGCCTCAGTTTCCCCATTTGTCAAATGGCATCCAGGAGGCATCCCTGTGACCTCAAAGCCCACAGCCTAAAACAGTGGCGGAGAGCCTATGGCATGCATGCCACACGGGCTGTTTGTATTGCTTCAGAGCTCCAAAAGGTTCACCATCACTGGTCTAGTGTCTGAGTAATAGATAATCAGAGGGCCTGCCAGATAGCTCAGCGGACTACAGCGCCTGCTTAGGCAGAGCACAGCGGCCAGGGTTCAATCCCTGGCCTATGGGGCCAGTCCCACTCCCGGGCGCACTGAGATGGTGAATGAGACTGGGCTTGGTGGTGTGTGCCTGTAATCCCAGCACTTGCAAGGGTGAAAACAGGAGAATCGCTATGAGTCCAATCTATGTAGTGAGACCCTGTAGACCCTGCACTAAATACATAAAAGATTAAAGTAATAATAATAATAATAATAATAATAATAATAATAATAAATAATCAGCATCCAAGGAAGGAAAATAGAACAAACCAAGGGAGTATTTCCTGTTGTCCTTCTTGGACCTAAATCTCCTAAACCCCTTCAAGGACCCTGTCACATATAATATAGTCCTGACCCCACCCCACAGACTCTTCAGGGTCCTACATCCTCCAGTCCTCTGTCCACCAACACCCCTTGCTAGCCACCCTCCAAGCACGCAGACCGTCTTTCTGCTTCTCAGACATCTCATGCCAGACCCACCTCAGGGCCTTTGTACATGCAGTTCTCTCGGCCTCCAGTGTCACCTTCCTGGCATCTGCAGGCATCGTACCACTCGTCATTTAGATGAGAAGTCTCACCTTGTGTCCCGTCTCCACGGAGAGCTTGCCTCGGCAGCCCTTGCTAGGCCAACCCCTTCCCCCATCCCTCTGCCTCCCATCCCCTTGCCTTCCCTCCTTCCTAGGAGTCAGCAGTCTCCCCCTTCCTTGAAAAAACACACTCAGTAATTAAAGAGCCGGCAGCCACGTTCCATGGTTCCTGCCGCCTGTAGGTTCTCAATGCAAAAGAATTCTCAATGCAAAAGATTAGTGACTCAGTCGGCCTGTGTGTGAGTGAGGTGAGGAGGTGGTCAAGAACTCGCTAAGGACTCCGGCCCTGTCCCTCTCTAGGGCGCGGCCCCCAGGTGGCCAGCCTGTGAGTCTGTCTCCTTCACCTTGCAGGAAGTAGCCAAAAAGATGAACCTGGACATGAGGAAGACGTCCTCGCTGTGGAAGGACCAGGCGCTGGTGGAGATCAACATCGCCGTCCTCTACAGCTTCCAGGTAGCTCCAGGGTGACTCTGCCAGGCCCACGCCCGCAGGGCAGCCAAAGTCTTCCAGAGCCTCGGTGCAGAGGGTCGGGAGACCCAGCCGCCAGGGCCGGCCTGCAGGGGGCATCTGTTCCCCAGCATGACCTGCTTCCTGCCCCCATGTGCGCCTGTTTTCTGGGACCATTTGGCGAAAGAGAAATAGGTGATGGGGAAAGGAACACTGTGACTTGTTGCTTTTGATTCTTTAGAATAAGATGACATGTGTCCTCTGCCTCTTGTCACCTCTGGGATCAGACTCAAACTCCCACATAATAGAAATGAGTACTCGCCCTCATTATGGGAGCCATAGAGGCCCCTGATAAGTGGCATTATAATAGGAATTGCCAGGACAGCCATTATTGAACGCATGACACTTTTGAGAGCATCATTAATTATGCCAGGACAAAGGCATCAAGCAGGACTCTCTGGGTTTTGCCAAACAGGGCCTTGCAGCACAGAGGTGAGACTCACAGACAGTAGCTGCGCCCTTGCAGTGGGGGGATCCCACGTGAGCAGCTAGGACCCCACGGGCGTCAGGCACACTTGGGCGGCAGGACAAGCAAGTGTCAGGCAAACCAGGAGTGGATAGCGGGAGAAACCCCAGGTTCCTGTGGTTCCCTACTTTCCTTGTCACTGAGTGCAACACCCGACTCCTACAACATAAAGGGGAAAAAGTTGACTTGGAGGCTGTTGGTCAAGTTTAATGTCTCCAAGGCAAGACAGCATGGCAGACAGGCACAGTAGAGGGGAGTTGTTCAAGGTGTAGCGGACCGGAAGCAGGGAGTAGGAGGAGGCTAGGGGCCCTCCAGGCTACACACCCAGCGGAAGAGGGACCCATCTGACCAGACCTCAGCTCCTAACAAAAAGCCACTTCTAAGCTCCCATAATCCAACCACCTTTGAAAAACCCCACCCAAGGGTGCAGGAGAACTTAGGGGGACATCTAGATCTAAACCAACAGTCCCCATATCAGGAGTGGAAAGAGAAGCAGGTACCCTGACAAATGTCACAGAAATGACACAAGTTCAGACAGGCCAAGGGGAGACAAAAACATCTCCCCCTGAGCTTTGAGGAGCTTTTGAAATGGCCTGGCTCTCTGTGGACCAAAATGAAGACTGGTGAGCCAGAGATAGCAGGGGTGGAGGCGAGAGGACTGATTTTTTTTTTTTTTTGAGAGGAGTGATTTTAAAAAGAATGTAACCCAGGCACTCTGGGAGGCTGAGGCAGGAGGATCACAAGCTTGAGTCCAGCCTGGGAAGAATAAAAATGGCTAGGGAATTAACTCAGTATGAAAGCCCTGGTTCAATCCCAGCACCAAACAGAAAAAGGGAGAGAAGGGTGCAGGATATGTGTGAAGAGGGTCAGGTTTGGGGGAGCAGCATGGGAATGCAAACACCGCCAACCACAGTATGCCCCACACATCCCATCCTCCACTTCAGCTGCCTTTTACTGGTTTTCGTTTTAACCAGCTCATCTTTGTGTCTTAAAACCTTGTATGCTACAAGGATTTGACATCACCACTACGAACGAAGGATCCCTACTGGTGTCCTTAAATGAAAGTGATTGTAACACACAAAGAAAACAGAAGAAAGTTGTTTGAGTCGAGCTTATTACCCTCTGAGGTTCCTCCCTGTTATTGAAAAAGTAGGGGGCAGGGGAGGAAGGAAGATGATGAGATTCGTGAGAAAGGTTTCAGAGATGCGTTGGCAGGGCAGAGGTCTCTCGTGGGGAGAGTCGGAAAGATTGAGAGGGAACTGTCCTCACAGTGCATGGAGTCATCTCCGAGAGCCCCCTAGGGAGGGGAGCCCTGCAATATCCCACCTCTCCGACCCCCGACTCATCATCTCCTCTCCTCTCATAGAGTGACAAAGTGACCATCGTTGACCATCACTCTGCCACCGAGTCCTTCATCAAGCACATGGAGAATGAGTACCGCTGTCGCGGCGGCTGCCCGGCTGACTGGGTGTGGATTGTGCCCCCCATGTCGGGCAGCATCACCCCTGTCTTCCACCAGGAGATGCTCAACTACCGGCTCACACCCTGCTTCGAGTACCAGGTGTGTGCCCCGCATCCTCCTACCGGGTCTTCCACCTCAGAGAGCGACTTGGCTCAGGCTCAGGCTGGTGCTGTGGACACCCAAGTGCCCGTGTGCCTCCTGCGGCCGTGGCTGCTTGGGTACACAGCCCAGGTCTAGCTGAAGAAGCAGCGCATACAAAATAAGAGAGCAAGAAGAGAGTTTGGGGCTGGACACGGTGCACGCGCCTGTTTTCCCAGCACTCTGGGTAGCTGTGGCAGGACCGTAGCCCCTTGGTGGGACCCTGTCTCCGAATAAAGAAGGCTGGGGGCACAGCTCAGGGCAAAGGCCCTAGGTTCAATCGGCAGAGCCACAGAAGAAGAGAAGGGGTTCGTTTGCAGAGATCAAAGGCTGAGCAGAAGGCTGGGCAGCTGATGCAAGCCGGTTACCCCGGCTGCCATGTCTGAAGCTTGGGCAGCCAGGGAGGCCTGGCATCCCCCAGAGGAGCCACATTCCCTCGTGGCAGAGAGCAGACCCCATTCTTCTCTCCACAGCCCGATCCTTGGAACACCCACGTCTGGAAAGGCACCAATGGAACCCCCACCAAGCGCCGAGCCATCGGCTTCAAGAAGCTGGCAGAGTGAGTGTCCTGCGGGGGCTGGGGGTGCCCACAAATTCAGAAAGCCCCAGAAAAGGAAGCCAGGCACATGCTGTGCTCTCTGACCTCCTGATGACCATCCTGAATACTGCCTTTGCCGCAGTGAGGACTAGGGTGTTGCTGCGGCTGTCCTTGGGGTTGCCTCCAGGCCCCGGGTTCCTAAATGCTTGTCCCGAAGGCAGCATTATGTTGGGGAACCAGCGCTCTGGATTAGTGCTGCCTTGCTTTGTAATCCATGCCAATTTCCGTGGTGTAAACATTCCCAATTTGATCAATTTCAACTGGAAGTCATGAGGTAGGAGTTAGAAGGAGGTAGAACCTGTTGCACACACACACACACACACACACACACACACACACACACACACTGCCTAGGGAGCACTCCAATCACTTTGACAGATCTACGCATTCACTCACCCAGCCAGTGCACAAGTACCGGGTGCTCCCTCTGCGCCTGACACCACGCTAGGCTCCAGGGATGTCGTGGTGAGCCAAACAAGGTCTCTGCTCACATAAGCTCACTGCCAGAAGGAACCTTGGCAGCTGCCCTGAAGCACACTGGGAGGTCCCTGGTGCTGTCGATCACATGCTCTCCAGGCTGGGTCATCAGGGAAGGTGTCCCTGAAGAGCTGACCACTGACCTGAAAGTGAGGTGGAAAGATTTGGCTGAGCAAAGACCACCACAGATGGGGACTGCAGAGGAGTAGCGAGTTCTCTCAGAGCGCTCTTGATATACTGGTGCCATAGACCCCGGAGATCAGAGCCTGGCAGGTCTCGCAGAGTCTGGCCCCAGTCAGCGCAGCCCTGGGGACCTCTCTTCACCCACAGATTGCCCCAGCAGCCTGCTTTCCTACACGGAACATCCCGAATATTCTCAACAAAGCCAACCTCTGGCTTTCTTTCACTTCCTGTCTCCAGGAAGAGAAGGGAGGATTCATCTAAAACATTAATTGCACTATTAAGTCAGGGGTGGGGGGGTGGGGGGGGAACAATGGAATTAATTATAGATGCGGATTCATGCTCCCATCCTTCCAAGGAGCCTCCAGGCTCCTTTTATCCTATTCAGCTTCCCCTTCTCAGAGTCTCCCTGCCATGTGGGTGGTTTGCCTAATTCTCAAAAAATGATAAATTTACCACCAATAAGCCCCAGGTGGGAGATAACTAGCAATTTGTCTACACAAAGAAATTTCTAGTAAGGCTAGGAAGGACGGCCGGGACTCGAGCCCAGGTATTCCTGAGGCTCCCGATCCCTGCCCGTAGAGGAGGAGGAGCGTTTGGGCTTCTCTGTTCAGCTGGCGAGAGGCAACACTTGACATTTAAACTGCTCAGGGCTTGGGTAGTAGAGTCTCTTTAAAGTCATAATTTCTTCTGCTAGATGTTAATTGAGTGTTTTTAGGTGCCAGGGCCTGCGCAAAACCCCGGATGTGTGTTGCTGAATAAACCAGCTGGGGCTATTCCTTTGAGGATCTATAAATCTCCTAAATCCTGCTTCCCGGGTGCATGTTGTCGTCCTACTGATTTGTTTCTCTGTCGCTCAGCCACATACACGCACGTGCACGCACACACGTGCGCGCGCATGCACAGCCCTCCACGGCTGTAATCTTTATGTCCTTTAGCTCCTCTACCCATGCCTGGCACAGCGGGTGCACACGCATCAAACATTTCATGAATACATGCTCATCTTCGAGACAGCACTTGGTAGAATAAGTTCTCACTCGATCAGATAATGAACTGACAAAATCAGCGAGCTAATTTTAACTCAGGGCTAACTGCCCTCGGAGATCCAATAAGGGAGTCGGTACAGGGCCCAAACTCCGAAGCTACGAGTGTCCCTGAGGGCCCCGCAGCCCTCAGAGGTCAAGAGAGTGAATTCCTTCTCATCCAAGTTCGTGTGTCTCAGTTCTGGCCCAGAAGCTCCAGCCTGGTCACTTCTCACCCTTCTGTTTCCCATTTCTTTGCTCTGCCCCCCCCCTCCCCCAGAGCTGTCAAGTTCTCGGCCAAGCTGATGGGGCAGGCCATGGCCAAGAGGGTCAAAGCCACCATCCTCTATGCCACAGAGACGGGAAAATCGCAAGCCTATGCCAAGACTTTGTGCGAGATCTTCAAACACGCTTTTGATGCCAAGGTGAGTAGGGGCAGTGCCAGGTCCCCAGGCCGCTGTGGCAGATGAAGATGGGAAGGGGAGAGAGTGAAGCCAACACACTTTGACAGTAGATAAAAGTACACCAAGACTTACACAGCTTGCACACATTTTAGGTAACCGTGACCCCGTCCCCTGCAGCCTCCAGGAGTCCAGGTATCATCAAACAAAGCTCTTGTCTCTAGAGAAAAATGTCAATAGCATAGGACCCCCCAGACCATCCTGGGGTCAGATTGGGAAACGCTACACTGAATACAGCTCCAGGACTGTATTTTCACTGCTGCAGGACTTCTCAGAGCCTTTAGTGTATGAACATGTATTATAATCTCCAGCTGAGGACAGGATAGACCATGAGTGTTTCCCACACATATCTGACATCGACTACTCATTATCATAGAACACTGAACCTCCTTAGAACTTAGGCTCAGAAATGTTGTGTTTGATGCTCAGACGCAGGATAACCATCTGTCCCCCAGATGCATGTCTTAGACTTGTTCGACCCAGGGGCTCCTCTGTAGTGGAGGCAGGTAGATCCCAGCCTGAAGGGACCCAGAAGAACCCAGTATCAGTGGGTTATAAGAAGCCCGAGGGCCCCTTTCAAGATCTGTCCCCTGGTCCAATGAGATAGCTCAGAGTTTTCAGGTACCTGCTTAGGCAAGCATAGGCAAGCGCAGAGACCACAATTGGATCCCCTGCACCACATGCTGTGCCAGCCCCACCCCCAGGGCAGGCTGAGCCAGCCACCAAAAAAAAATCTCTCTCCTGGCGGCCAACCATTGAACAGTGGCCCAAACTCCTACAGTCCCTGAGGCCACTGTACTTACTCATCAGAAGAATCCCGTGCTACCTGATAGCTTTTACTTTTATTTTATTTTGTGTATTTGGTACAGGGTCTACAGGGTTTCACTACACAGATTGGACTCCTAGTGATCCTCCTGTTTTCAGCCTCCCAAGTGCTAGGATTACAGGAGTGCTCCACCACGCCCAGTCTCAATCTGGGCGTGGGCTGGCTCAGAATGACAAGGGTCAGACCCCAGCCGCTACACTCTGCCTAAGCAAGAGCCGCTACACTCTGCCTAAGCAAGAGCCTTAGTCCACTGAGCTATCTGGCCGGCCCTACCTGGTAGCTTTTAGTTCTACCCACTGGAGCTCCTTGAAATGTCTGGTTCCTCTTTCAAAGGTGATGTCTCAGAACGACTCTTTTTATAAAGACTCTCCTCTCTTTCCCTGCCTGCTCTTGTTCTCCCCTCCCCCACCCCCTGCCTCCACTGCGCCACTAGGTGATGTCTATGGAGGAGTATGACATCGTGCACCTGGAGCACGAAGCTCTGGTCCTGGTGGTGACCAGCACCTTCGGCAACGGGGACCCCCCTGAGAACGGAGAGGTGAGATGACATTTCTCTTGATCTAGTGCAGGCCTCTGGCGGCCAGAAGGAGGGCAGTCACCACGGGACCAGCCCTACACCTCTGGGCGGAAGCAGAGCCTCCCATAGCCTCCCGCTCCCAAGTTCCGCAAAGGCTGGGCACTTCCAGGTCCTTGGTCTGTTCCTGGCTAAAGCTAGGAAAGAGATCATCTAGCTGATCTAGACGATCAGTTTGGAATGGCCACTCCCATCCTGAGCTTGGTCTCCCCTGCTCCCGACACAGGGACAATAATTTCTAGAGAGAAGGCCACAGAGGAGAACTGTGCCCTGGGAGAGGGGATCCTCACCTGTCGTTCCTTCCTCAGCTGGGATTGCAGCTTTACCAGCACTGCCACCTGAGTGTTTGACTGTCACTGACAGCTGACTCCTCTTTTACCAGCTGGGACCCAGACCTGCTGTGCAATCCCATTCCAGGTTTACTGACACACACAAACCTGCCTCACATTGCGCTTGTCTGTTTTGACCTCCAGAAATTCGGCTGCGCTTTGATGGAAATGAGGCACCCTAACTCTATGCAGGAGGAAAGGAAGTAAGTGAGTGGCCCCTCAAAGTTACATGCCCCACACCCCGGGGGAGGTAGCTGATCATTATCTTTTGGAGCCTGAGGTTCACACCAGAGTTGTGGCTCATGGTAGCTGGACACCAATGAGAGGGATCTGGGGTCCACTGGGGCAGCTACTTTGTGTGCCTGCAGTCACTTCCCAGCTCTGTGCCTCAGTTTCTTTTTCTGCCAAGAAGAGGTTCTAATACCCTGCTTAACTTTCTGCTTGGTAAGAATTGAATCTGGAAGTAGATGGTAGGGTCTTGGAGAAAGTCCTGCACGCCACGTAGTTACCAGTGCTTCCTTTGGAAATCCGGGAAAGCTGCCTGGTTGCTTAGGCTTAACTATAAGTCCAGGGCTCACAGTGGACTTGCAGCCAACATGGAGTTCGGGCTCAAAGCCCAGCTCAGAGAGCCTTGAAAGAGCTCTGCAGAGGGTGAAGGAGAAATCACAGCTAACGTGGGGCTGGGGGAAGTACCCATAACCTGCAAACCACCCCGCCTCTTCCGAGACTGTAGGACCCGGGGCTGTGTGTGCGGAGCCGCCATTCCCTGAGGCCAGCTTGGCGTCTCGTTCCAGCCTGCAGCACACCCTAAGAGGAGCGCTGAGCCAGGCACAGTGGTGGTGCCCGCCTTTAATCTCAGCTGCTCTAGAGGCTGAGGCAGGAGGATTGCAAGTTCGAGGCCAGCCTGGGCAACTTAGCACGACCCTGTGTCAAAGTAAAATTGACCTGAAAGGGCTGGGGGTATAACAGTGGGAGAGCACTCCAAGTGCCATCACCCCCAAAACTGTCTCATCCCGGAGCCAGCGGGTTAGAGACCGTGTCGTGCAAAAAGTCACTCCTGGGGCTCACTGTGCTGAGCACACACTGCCAGGCTTGCTCCTGGGCTCCTCGGGGAATATGCCTCTAGCCCCAGCATCCGAGCCCCCGCCTCTGTGCCTGTCCCTCCCAGCCATCCTGGGGGCCTCCCAGCAGGTCCCCCTCACCCCTCCTTCAGGGAGACAGAGGGCACCAACCGTTCTCCCCTCTAGGTACCCGGAACCCTTGCGTTTCTTTCCCCGTAAAGGGCCTTCCCTCCCCCGTGGTGACACTGAAGCCCACGGTCTGGCTGCAGCCCGTGACAGCCAGCACAGGTAGAGTGTGCGTGTGCCCATGTGCCTAGGTATGCAAGCATGGGTGTGCATGTGTGTGTGCGCATATGTGTGTGCATGTGTGTGTACATATGTATGCATGTGTGTGTGTGTGTGTGTGTGCGCATGTGTGTGTGTGTGTATGTGTGCATGCATGCCCCATACTTGAGCAGCCCTGGCTGCACCCAGGTCTCAGAGAGACCTGTGTTCCAACCCGCTCACCCACTCCATGACCTTGAGCAGATCGCTCGACCTCTGAGGCCCTCTGTCTTCTCTGCTGAGTGCAGAGAAGTTGCCTTTTCCCTGCCCACCCTGGGGGCTGTCGCCAAGGACGGTGGGGTATTCACAGAGAGGGAAGCATTCGGAGAACCCTCCAGCTTCTTCCAAACACACGTGCTGGTATTTTTACCCCACAACTGTCAACCATGCCTCCCACACTAACCACACAGCCACCCCCTGATATGTTGCATGACTTATTTGGAAAAGTGACTCAATGTGAGGCTATTTTGGGGCAGAAAACACACTTCCATATATTTAGAACCTTCTTGATGCTGGAGCGAAACGTTGAAGAGCACCCAGCTTAGATACCCTGTTGCCAGAGTGCATAATTTCTCTTTCTTTCTTTTATTTTTTTCCTTTTTAGAAATCCATGCAGATTCGTGTGTTGGGTTTTTTTGTCTTGAGTTTGAGGTTTTAGATCGCTTTGCCTGTTTATATATTGGGTGTGGAGGGTTTCGCTGTGGCATTGCTTTTTGTGGGGTTTTTTGCTTTGATTTGGGGTTGAGTTTGTTTGGTTTTGCTTGTTTTGGTTTGGGTTTGCCTTGTCTGAAAATAAAATGTACCCCACTTGTAGAGGAAAACTGGGAAACTGGGGCTTTTAGGGGGTTGCTGGTTGGTTGGTTGGCTTTTTTAAATCTCAAAAGGGTTCTGTGGTTCTCATGCTGAGTTTGGGTCCTACCCCTTGAAAACAGTTTAATAAATTACAGTGTCACCTTATGCCCAGAGTATTTTTTTTTCTTTTTTTTTTTTTTTTTTTGAGGGACCGGGAATTGAACTCAGGCCCTTATGCTTGCTAGGCAAGTGCTTATTCTACTGAGCTATCTCCCCAGCCCGTGCAGTGTCCCCTTGTGTGAGTATCAGTGCTGAGCCCTCCCTGTGTCCCTGCACTGTGCCTAGTGGCCGGCCTTGAGGTGTCCAAGGGCCGTAGTCCACAGGAGGACAGCGCTGGCTGGCGCAGACCAGCCCTGTCCTTGTGAGCCTTGCTGCTCCACAGGGGACCCCGAGCCGCCAGCGACCAGTGAGCACCCAGGGTGGCTCAAGCAAGTGACAATCGCACTTTTACTATCTTTTATTCTACTTCATTTAAATTTAAATACCAAAAGGTAGCCAGAGGCTGCCATATTAGAAAGCACAAGTCTAGTTCCTAGCCCCTTCATGGATGTTCCAGGAACTGGCAAACTGATCTCTCTAGAAAGCTGGTTGGAAATGCTGATCTTTCTAGGCCTTACCTCAGACCTACTGGACTAGAATCTGTGTTTTTAATTTTTAAAATCTCCTTTTTTTTGCAACAGAGTCTCACTACGCATCTCAGACTCGTAGTGATCCTCCTGTCTTAGCTTCCCCAGCGCTGGGATTACAGGCATGCACCACCACACCCAGTTTCGGTGGCCGTCACTATATGCGGTACCAGGGATCGAACCCAGTTTCTTGCACTTGCCAGGCAGGCTCTTAAACCACCAAGCTATCTCCCTAGCCCCAAATCTGTGTTCTAATAAGAGCCCAGGATGAGTCGTGTACATAGTAACATTTGGGAAGGACAGTGTCATGGTGAGGGGCTGGTGTATTTGATTCCGGAGTTCTCAGCGGTGTGATCGTCTTAATGATATGCGTCTGAAGATTCCTAAGCCAGGTGTGACCTGACTGCCTTTTAAATAGAGTCAGAGTCCAATACAGAGGAGCAGTTACCCTCGGACTGGGTATGGGGAAGATGAGACATTCTAGAAGAGTCCTCAGGGGTGGTATGATCCGACTCCGTGCACAAGCGAAGGTGCTAGAATCAGAGCCAGTAACCTGAAGATTGGAGGAGGCTCTGGCCCCAGCGGGGAGGGCAGGGCTCCACTCAGAGCTCATAGGCCTCATTTATTTTGGCAGGAGCTACAAGGTCCGGTTCAACAGTGTCTCTTCCTCCTCTGATTCCCACAAATCGTCAGGTGATGGGCCTGACCTCAGAGACAACTTTGAGAGTGCTGGACCCCTGGCCAATGTGAGGTAAGCAGAGGGGATGGGGGGATATCTGGGCGTGAGGTAGGCTCTCTGATGTGGGGAAGAGGTTCACCCTTTCGCTCTCCTTCATCCCACATGACATCAGCTGTACCCTGGGCACCCAGGACCCCTTCCCCCTGGAAACATATTGCTGTGTGACACTGCTGTGTGCCAGCTGTCCCTATCATCCCCTCCAAGCACCCCACCTCCAGGGCTCACCCCAGCATCTGTGCTGAAGGAGACTCACCCCCAGATATGGGACCTGCCCTTCCCAGTGGACACCTTGGACACGAAATGTGCATTTCTTGAGCTCCCCAGCTATGACCCTGGGTCTTCAACCTTGGATGCACGTTGGAATCACCTGGGGAGTCAGTGACATCCACAGCGACAGCCCAGCCCTGCCTCATAGATGCAGGCATAGCTGCTCTAGAACTGGGCTAAAGCACAGACCTTTGTCTTTAAGTCTCTCCACTTGATTCTAACCTACAGTCAAACTTAAAAGTCCTCGCTCAAATCCATGTTGCCCGAAGCATGGGTTCCGATGAGATGACTTTAGGGGGCACGTAGACCAATCCCTATTCCGTGTTTCAACAACCACGTATTCCATCCAGAGAGCATTTGGAAAGGTAAATGCTGGGATGGCAAACTCTGGTCTCAGTGGTATTGGTCAAAACAAGACAAGTGTGGTCAGCTCTGTAGACAGAACATTCTAGAAACAAGTTGCTCCAGCCTTCACGAACCTGAACCTTCTCAGCAACTGCTGGGAGCAATGCTTAGGAGACGATGCAGGTCACAGGGTCCCTAGTTATCGAAGGATCCTATCCATCAGTACATCTTTTAAATAGACTTTATTCTTTTTTTTTCTTTTTTTATAACTTTTAATAAATAATATTGAGACAGCTTAAAAACTCATTAATAGGACAGCCACAATGATTGATACAATGCATATTGTTGTCTTCATAGTAGTTGTTCAGAGTACAAGATGTAGACATCATAACTCTTCTAAACACTATTGGTACAAATCTTTTTTCTCATTGAACAAAGAGAAAGCAGTTGTATACATAGAGCAATATTCCATAATAGTAGTGGGTTATTGGCAGAATTGGCAATGTCAGAGCTGTTGACTTGAGCCTTTTACAGCTCAGAATATTAATATGGCTTTACTTTTTATGCCTCACGGTTAAACTTTTCTGCTGGGTGGTTAAGGCCAAGTTGAAGCAAGACCTATATAACAAAACATGTAATTAATATATCTGACAAGGTCAGTCAAATCCCCTGAGGATTTACCTTGAAACCACGTACAGCATTTTGTAGAATGTTTGTCAGTGTCAGCCTTGTGGATGAGTCACAGCCATTGCTTGACCGTTTTTCTCTCTGTGAAAGAACAGACTTTATTCTTAAGAGCAGTTTCAGGTGGACAGGAAAACAGCTCCTCCTTTCCACAAGGAGCTGGTCTTGGACTAGCACATTTTGTGAGTACTGATATCAGTACATTGTTTAGCCCAACACTAAAACATCAGTTGTGGAGTTTTAACAGTCAGACTTTTTCCCTTATTAAATCTTACCACATCAGAGATTGACAAACTCATGTCTGTGGACCAAGTCCAGCCTGAGTGCTACCTGTTATGGTACAACCCAGGAGCTAAGAATGTTTCTTTTTTTTTCCACAGATGAACTTTTGTAATTAATCTAATGATAGAAAG
This sequence comes from Capromys pilorides, assembly GCA_004027915.1. Taxonomy (NCBI): domain Eukaryota; kingdom Metazoa; phylum Chordata; class Mammalia; order Rodentia; family Capromyidae; genus Capromys; species Capromys pilorides. The sequence continues at coordinate 3,430 of PVKN010000067.1, read as the reverse complement.
CTTGACTTTTGAACTCCAGCTAAGCAAAATGGTAGTCCTTCAAAAAAAATAACCCTGTTCTTCTCACTAATAGACCTGTATTTTTTAACTGGCCCTCATTAATTGTTATTGTTTCTGATATTATCAGTTTTTTTTTAAAGATGGACAGGAATTTGTTTTCTTTCTTGTTACATAATTACCTACATAATGGCTTCAGCTTCACAGTCCTAAAAATATTTGCTGTGTGGCCTCACTTATAAGAAGCTAGTCAGCTGCTGATTTGGAGATTTAAAATAGGAAGTTTGAAATCAGAAGTGAAGATTACGACAGGAACAGAAGTTGACTGCTTGCTTGGATGTAAGCTGTAGGTCCAACGAAAAGCCAATTAATGCGTCAACTGCGCGGCCTCTGTGTTGGTGAGCTGCAGAGGTAGATATCTTAGTCTGTTCCAAAATATCATACACTGAGTGGCTCATACACAACAGAAGTGGCTCCCTCACAGCTCTGGAGGCCAGGAAGTTCCAAGAGCCAGCCACCAGCAGAACCAGTGTGTCGGGAAGGCCCACTTCCTGGTTCGTTGATGGCACCTTCTAGCCTTATCTTCACTTGGTGGAAAGGAATAATGCTGGTTCCTTCGGCCACTTACAAGGGCACTAATCTCATTTATGAGTGCCTCATCCACCGCCCAGAGTTGCACCTCCTGATTTCATCACAGTGATAGTTAGGTTTCCACTTAGGACTTTTTTTTTTGTTTTTGACGGGGGAGGGTCTACTCAGGGTATTACTACTAGATCGAAGTCGTAGTGATCCGCCTGTTTACAGCCTCCCAAGAGCTAGGATTACAGGCCTGTTCCATTATGTCCAGTCTCAATTGCTGTCTCAGTGTGCCCCAGGGGCAGGACCAGTATGGCAGGCCAAGGGATCAAACCCCCGGCCGCTGCATACACTTAGGACTTTTCAAGGGACACAAACTGTCAGACCATAGCATGCAGTTTGCTGGCTAGAAAGCAAAATTGAAAAGCAAGTTAAAGAACACGAAATGTAGTGAAAAGGCTCAGCGATAGCCAGAGACGGCAGGTGCCTTGAGCATATAGGAGTGCTTTGGGCAGCAGCATCTGAGCCATGGGTAGGCCCAGTGCTAGCAATTTTCAGTCTGCTGGGCTAAGGCGGGTGCTGGGAGCAAGGCTGCCCTTTCCTGATGCCAGATGCCTACCGAGGGCATCTCACCACCTGCTGGCCTGCCAGAGAAGAGTGTGGCGTCCAGGTCCAGCTGGATCATGGTGTACAGAGCAATGGGGGAAACATGTCTGCTTGCACACACTTGACTGGAAAGGACTGGGAAGCCCCAGGAAGTGTAGGGCACAGGAGAGAGGAGGATGATGAGAGAAGACAACATGGGTGTGGGTCTGAGAGGATGGATGACATTACCCTCTACTGACCTTCACTGCACTGGGTGACCCCAGACCTATTCCAAGTTCACCCCCACGAACCTCAAGTCGCCTCCCAGCTTCCTGCACTTGCTCCCCACTCTGTCCATCTCCATCTGTTACCATCTCATCCCTGTTGTCCTCAAGAAAAGAGTCAGGGTGAGAGGGCCCTGTTCCAATAGAAGACTTGTTGCTCCATCCCAGGTCCAGAGATTCAGCCAGAACCAAACCCCAGAAATGTGGCATTCGGTGGCACCGAGACTAAGCCAAGCATCGTGATGTGCACCGTAATCCCAGCGCTCTGAGAGGCTCAGCAGCAGACGATCTCACATTGCAGCCCAGCCTGGGCCTCTTACTGATAACCATGTTTCAAAATAAAAAAGGGGCTGGAGATGTAGCTCAGTTCAAAGACCCTGGACACACACGTGCATGTGTGTGCACATACACACACACATGTGTCCAAGAGGCTTCCCACACATCCAAAGTCTCCCCACCTCAACATGAAGAAAATTTGCACTAACTTAACTCTTACTCTTTCAAACACCAATATTTTTTGATGGGACCTAAACAAAGAGGGTTTGTGAGCCTAACAGTTCCATACACATCACAAGGGCTGGAGCCAGCATGGTTATAACCCCTTCATCCTGTTGGAAAATCCTGTGTACATGCTGAGATTTGATGTGTCCATGACAGGACCTTCTGTCCCTTTATTAATCCAGGTCTCTGAGGACTATCATGTTAGAGTTTCCATTATCTTTCTACTTAAAGCTAAGCTAATTGTGCTGATGGTAGAATTCAAGCCTTCCACATAGGTAGACATTTCTCCCCATTCATCCAGCTCCGAAAGGGACATGCAAGGGACAGCCAGTGGTTCCAGGTTACTACTGTCCCCATCTTATCCGCCTAAGAATCTGAGAATTCCAACCATTTAGATTTTCTCCTAAGGGTCGTGAGACCTAGCAGAGACTAAAGGGGAGGAGGAAGAGGTCCCGAGGGCCCTGAGGTGCACACATGGCCTCCCACAGTGAGGTTGGGGTGGCCTGACCACTGTGGGTCAAACACGACACTACCTGAGACACCAGTTTCGCCAGTCTGCTTGGACTGCCATGACACGGTACCACAGAATGGCAGCTAAAGCAACAGGTGTTTATTTTCTTATAGTTTTGAAAGCCAGAAATCCAAGAGCAAGGGAGAGGGAAGTGTGAAAGGGCTGCCTCCTCTTATATGGACACTGATGCAATTGGGTTAGGGCCCCAGCCTTATGACCTCATTTGACCTTAATGACCTCTGGGGAAGCCCTGTCTGTATATATGCAATATGATCAAAATATAAGTGAGTGCTGAAACTAAAGAAAAAAAAAAAAAAAGTCATTACACTGACACATTGCCAGTAATAGTGCCAAAATACTTCCCCTCACCTCAAATACATTTATCCCATCATCTCTGCCACTTTCTGAAGCAACTCCAAAAGTCCTCTTTCATGTGTTTATGAAGTATGGACAAAAATGCAGTGAAAGCTGCTGCCAAATGCCATTCCACGGAAAGCAGGCAGGTGAAAACATCACTGCGCCTCCTCACCTGGCTCCTTCACCAACTCTGGTGTTGTGTGACCACCAACTCTTCCCAGAAGTCAAAATGACCATGAAAGCTAAATGTTTCAGATCGGCTCAGAACACTGGGATAATTGCGACCACGTACCTGAAGACACTCATGAAAGAGTGCTTCGAGAACTGCTGCAGAAAGTGGCAAGAACCATGGGCTGAGTGTGTCCCCGGGCAGAGGGAGTGTCTGGTACAGGGGACTTCCTGGCAAATATTCACCATATTTTTATTATCACAATGCATATATGCACATGGATGGAGGTCTAGAACCCCAATTCAGATGTGTGTGTGTGTGTGTGTGTGTGTGTGTGTGTGTGTGTGTGTGTGAGAGAGAGAGAGAGAGACAGACAGAGAGACAGAGAGACAGAGAGACAGAGACACCAGGGATCAAACTCAGGACCTTGCATTTGCTAGGCAGACGCTT
>PVKN010000066.1:35217-123348 GCA_004027915.1 Capromys pilorides | reverse complement strand
CAAAATATATTGCCTGGAGAAGTCTTCAATCTGATCTTCCCCAGGTCCTGCCTGGCCAGTTTCAACCTTTACCCATTATTCCTCTGGTTGGAAACCCAACAAATCTGAAAGCTCTGGAGAGCTTGTGGTCTTAGTTCCTAGGGAGATTTGACCTTCCTGGACCCCTAAATCCTCGTACTTATCTCTTTTATTTAAGCCTTCGCTGTAGCTCATGATGGAGACAGGGGCTAGGCTGAGTCCTCAATGTGGGGCCCCACCTTTGGGGTGGGGATGAGGACAGCACGACCAGAGGGTGAAGACACACACGCGCTCCCTGTCTCCTGCCAGGTGCCCCCCATGACCCCTGGGGACACTGCCAGCCAGAAGCCCCTCCATGGACCAGGCAGCCTTTGAGGATGGTGGGCCAAAATAAACTGATTTCTTTTTTAACTTCATCTGCAGCAACCCAACTGGAACACTATTTTTAAAGCAAATCCCAGGCTCCACATTGTAAAAGTAGCCCTGACAGCCGGGAACCGACCTGTCCCCAGCAGGACCTGCTATTGTGTATGGAGCGTGCGTGATGTCATAGGCACCCCACAGGCCTCCCTATGACCGGGAGGGACAGACACAGGGACAAGAACCCTCCACAGTCATGGCTGACCACGACAAAAGACAGGAATGTCCGACCACAGCACTGGCCAAGTGTCCTTCAAAACGGCCACCGGCAGTGACGGCCACTGACTCCCAAGCTCAGTGTGAAAATCATCACACAGAATGGAGTCATTGCTGTCACCCCCAGCAACTTGGAGTCAAGGGGCCACCAAGAAAAACACTCAGGTCAGGGAACTGTCTCCTAAGACCACCCCAGTGGGGTGGCCGCCACCACGGACATGCTGAGGCTGCTCTTCCTTAACAGCTACTTTTAAACAACCAGCTCCGACTTCAAGAACAGTTTTGTAGAGTGACCATGGCTGCTTCCCACAGCCGGCCGTGGCTGCTCCCCACAGCCGGCCGTGGCTGCTCCCCACAGCCGGCCGGTCCTCCCGCAATTTCTCAGTGTGGAGGCACAGCCAGCAATCTCGGGACCCTGCCAGGACGAGGCAGGAGGAACACAAATCTGGGCCCGGCCAAGGCAGCTTGGTGATTTAGCCAGGCCTTGTCACAAACTAAAAAGTACTAAAGAGGACTGGGGATGGAGCTCAGTGACAAGGCCTGGGTTCAATCGCCAGGAACAGGAAAGAAAAAATAAGATAAAAGCCCTCATGGAACTTTTCTCTCTCCCCCGAAGAACTCTGAGCTTTCCTGCGGCCCCTCTACCCCAGCCTGGGCATGGTCTTCCCAAATTGCAGGCCTTTTCTTTGTTTATTCCCAAATAAAAATTCCTTGTTTTGAAAATCTTGGAGATTATTTTCTTTCTTTTCTCTCTCTCTCTCTCTCTCTCTCTCTCTCTCTCTCTCTCTCTCTCTCTTTCTATATTATGGCCGGCTCAGCCTCCCTGGGGGTGGGGCTGGCGCAGCATGTGGTGCCAAGGATCAAACTGTGGTCCCTGCAGTTGCCTAAGCTTTCCTAAGCAGGCGCTTTAGATCACTGAACCATCTTGCTGGCCCTTGGAGATTATATTTTTGTTTGAAAATAGCTTAACTTTCTCTGTTCTGACCTTTTAGCTGAGACTGACTAAACCATCAGCTAGAGAATTCTTTCCACTTCTTAAGCTGGAAGATAGCTCAGTAAAACAAGTGCTTGCCTGGCAAGCACAGGGTCCTGAGTTCAATCCCTGGTACCACAAAAACAAAACAAAACACAACAAAAATCCATTAAATCCTAGAGCCAGAGATATGGCTCCATGGCACAAGCGCCTGCCTGGCAAGTGCAAGGTCCCAAGTTCAATCCCTGGTACAAAATAAATAAATAAATAAATAACCCACAAAACATTAAGTCCAGATCCAGAGCAAAGCCTACTGCTTTGACCCTTCCTTCAGATCCCCTAATGTGAGTCCACTCCCACACTAAGTCCTGTCAGCACCACCAGTGACCCTGTGGTCAGTTTACCTTTCCCAGCCTCGTCTAGAAACCCAGCTTGGTTCATCTGCCTGCGTGTTACCGGTCCTTAGGCTGCAGGAGACTAGAGCAGTTTGCATCTCTACATGATAACACACACACACACACACACACACATTCATTAGCACAAACAAAAATTGACAATTAAAAAATCAAATTGGGGCTGGCGAGATGGTTCAGCGGTCTAAAGCACCTGCTTAGGAAAACTTAGGAACTGGAAGGACCGTGGATCGATCCCTGGCACCACATGCTACCCTAGCCCCAGCCCCAGGGCAGGCTGAGCCGGCCATAATACAAAAATAAATAAATAAATAAATAATCAAATAATCTAGTTATACTTAAATTTCTCTGTGGTCTATTTTCATTTGATTTTTTTTTTACATTTTCATGCAAATCGGTCTCTTTCTCTCTCTCTGTCTCTCTGTCTCTGTCTCTCTCTCTCTGTTCTTCAAGATAGAGTCTTATGTGAGTTCGAACCCCAGTTCTGCCAAAAAAAAAAAAAAAAAAAAAAAAAACACAGTTTCAATCCCCATTTCAGGCTGGCCTTGAACTTGAAGTGATCCTCTTGCCTCAGACTTCCGAGTGCTGGCATTACAAGTGTGTGCCATCACACCTATCCTTTAATTTTTTTTGTGAGCAGAATAGATTTATTGGGGAGGAGGAATCTCCTGTCTGAGAGAGGGACTGAAGGGGGGTCCCAAGTGGGTGCCCCCCACCCTTGAATTGAATTTCATATGTGTGTGCGTCTCTGCATTGATTGATTCCTTTTTGCGTGTGTGTGTGTGTGGGGGGGGTCTTAAAAAGATCTACGGGGTGGGGGGAGATAGCTCCATGGCACAAGTGCCTGCCTGGCAAGTGCAAGGTCATGAGTTTGAACCTGGTCCCGCAAAAAAAAAAAAAAAAAGATCTACCAGGGTTGGAAAATGCGGTAAGTTGGTAGAGCACATGATGTTCAGGACCCTGGGATCAGGCCAGCTGCAGAGTGGGCAGGTCTGTGCTGGCTTGTTGTTTTATCACTATTATTCAGAAATGCCAGGAGAGCCAGGCGTGTGGGTGTGCACATGGAATCAAGCGGAGGTGGAAAGGATTACGTGTTTGAGAGCAGTCTTGGCTACCATAGAAGTGAGCCAACCTGGGCTACACAGTGAGTTCAAGACCAACTTGAACTACGTAGAGACCCTGTCTGCAAAAAGGCACTGAAAAAAAAAAGACTGAAAAGTAATCTAATAAGAACTGTTCATCATTAAAAATTTTTCAAAGGATTAAGAGAATTTTTTTTGTCTTTTTGAGACAGGGTCTCGCTATGCAGTTCAGGCTGGCCTTGAGCTCACTTCTGTAGCCCAGGCTGGTCTCAAACTCACACCAGTCCTCCTGCCTCAGCCTCCCAAGTGCTGGGATTTTGAAAATTAATAATAAAAAAACACTAGCAAATGAGCACATAGCAGGAATAGTAATTCCCAGGAGACATGCAAGTGGCCAATAAATCCAGCACTGCCGGCCCCAGGCGCCATCAGGGTGGGAGACGCGGGAGGCTGCGCCCAGGCGCCCCTGGCTGCCCTCCCGCTGCTGGTTCCGCATGATGGACATTTCCTCGTCTTTCATAAGCTGGACTTCAAAACAAGACCCGCGGTTCCGTCCCAGCTGGAAGGCCACGCCTCAATTTCCCCTACATAGCGACGCTGGACCCTCTCATGGGTGGTAAAACATGCTCGGCCTTGCGAGTGACAAGACCCCTGCCAATGAAGCTCTGCCACAGCTCTTTTTTACTGGTCTTGGTGGCATAAATTTCCTTAGTGACGGGTCGTGTGCAGGGTGCCTGGCGCCCACACATCAGTGACGGCATGGGGGCGGCCTGGCCTGATGGCAGCGGAGAACCCTACACCTGGCAGCTCCACGTTCATCCCATGCAGTACTCGGTCCCTCCGGTCCCCGCTGAAGGTGACCACAGGGCCTGCTGTCCCATTGGGACAATCAATACGCGCGTGGTTAAATAAAGTATAGCTGAGTCTTATCGGGTACTGAGCAGATGTTGAAGACATAAGAAAATCTATATCTACTACTTAAGGAGTTGTTTACAGCACAAGGTTAAAAGTAAAAAACCGGGGCTGGGGAGATAGCTCCATGGTGCAAGTGCCTGCCTGGCAAGTGCAAGGTCTTGAGTTCGAACCCCGGTCCCACCAAAAAAAAAAAAGTAAAAAACCAAGAAACTTAGAGAAGAGTTTATTTAATGCTGGGGATGTAGCTCAGGGCTGGAGTACCTGTGCAGCCCACTCAGGGCTTTGGATTTGATCACTGGGAGTTTGAGGCCAGCCTGGGCTACACAGTGAGTTTAGGACCAGCCTGAGCTGCATAGCGAGACCCTGTCTCAAAAAAACAAAACAGAGCAGACTATTCAGTGTTGTTCTTTCTGGAAGCAGACAGGGCTGTGGGCCGGGGCAAGGGCACCAGCACTTTGACTTCCTCCTGGGACAGTGACAAGGGCTGTCTCCACGCTCAAGGAAGTTCAACGCAAAGCCCCACACCCGGCAGCTGGCAAATGGTGGACCCGGGGTCTCCTGGGTATATATGCTCCTAGCATTGCTTGAATCATTCATTACACAGTGATTAGAGGTTGGCTGGCAACAAAGTGAGACAAATTCCATTCTAAACACAATCTCAGGGAGTCGGGGAGACAGCTCAGCGGTAGAACTGCCTGTCTGGCAAGTGCAAGGTCCTGAGTTCAATCCTTGTTTCCACTAAAAAAAAAAAAGCTTTCCATAGGGGCCGGGGAGATAGCTCCATGGCACAAGTGCCTGCCTGGCAAGTGCAAGGTCGTGAGTTTGAACCCTGGTCCCGCCAAAAATACATACAGAAAGAAAGAAACAAAGACAGTCTTAGTGCTTTGTCATTGGGTCTCAGAGGGGAAAAAACAAGCAAACAAAACCAAAGCAAAACCCTCCAACTCCCTTCCTAAAGTCAGCTTTTTAGAACAGTATGTAACTGAAAGACTCTGGCCTCTAGGTATTCACCTGAAAGCATAGAAAGCCTAGCTGGGTGCGGGGATACCTGCCGGCTATCCCAGCCCTCTGGGGAGGCTGAGACAGAGGGCTGAAAGTTCAAAGCCAAAGGGCCAGCAGAGAAACAGTTAGAAGCGGACACCCAGATTTCAAGCTGGCCTCTTCACTACAGATGGTTCCGTGAGTCAGAAGCAAACGAGGGGGCTGGGGAGATAGCTCAGTGGCATAAGCACCTGCCTGGCAAGCGCAAGGTTCTGAGTTCAATCCCTGGTACGGGAAAAAAAAGAAGCAAATGCAACTCACCTTTCGCTTTCCTCATGTTCTCGCAGTCCAGCACAGCTTTCTGAACTGAAAGAAAGAGAGAGAAAAAGAAACATGAAAAAGTGCGCTTGTCCCCGTTTCGGTGGGGAGACTCGAGCCTCAAGGTGGTCGGGGGGCCTACGTGTGGCAGCCGAAGCGATGACGCCCCAGAAGAGCAGCGGGGGCAGGCGGCAGCCCCCCATTCTCCGGAGCGAGGTCCGAGGGCGCTCCGGGCGGGGCCCGCGGCGGCCGCGGAAGCTTCCTCCTTTCTTTAACCAAGCGAAAGAAATGAAAGAACACGGTCCCGTGTCCTCTCTGACTAGCTGCTGTGGCCAATGTGTGAGCTCCCCCGTGGATTCCTGTCAAGAGAAGGATGTGGTAAGACGCATGGGACCCACAGTCGTTGGGGAGGAGGAGGAGAAGAAACGGAAGCCCCTGCTCGGTTAACCTTCACGCGACCCTACCTGGGTACCTCGGCTCAGCCTGTGACTGGCGAATGACTGCATGCGACCTTCTGATTACACATTAGGAGGCAGGGGGTGGAGCTCGGTGGCGCAGCGCTTGCCTGGCAAGCATGGTCCCGAGTTCGATTCCTGTACCCTGACCCCCCCCCCCCCGTGCCAAAAAAAAGTCTAATTATAGCTACATCCCCAGCCCTTTAAAAACTTTTTGTTTGTTTCGCTACGAAGTTCAGGCTGGCCTCAAACTCGAGGCGATCCTTCTGCCTCTGCCTCCCAAGTGCTGGGATTGCAGGCACGCACAACCACTAAAAGGTGTGTTGTGTTTTGTTTCATTTTTGAGACCGGGTCTTGGTAAGTCATGGAGTTGCCAGGGAGAAGCCCTAACTTTCTGTGCCTCCCGGCCCAGCCCCTCAGGGCCTGGGGTTCTGGGTTCGAGTCAGCTGCTGCCGTGGTGTCTTTGACAGTCCCTGGGACCTATGTCAGGTCCACGTGTGAGCTCCCCTGGGTTCATCGTTCCTTGGGCCTGGGTGTTGCTCGTCAGCATCCCCATCCCCATCAGCTTCCTGCTGCGCTACAGACTCCCTTTGGGTGCCCCCGACCACAGGGTCCCTCGCGTCCAAAGGAACTGGAGACAGGACCCGAGAAATGAAAAGAACTCCGTGGCTCTGCTTTGCAAGCCTGGGTGCAAGGTGGCCGGGGTGGCTGAGGTTTCCGGGTGGCTTCCCAGGCACAGCAGCAGGGCACACCTGTGCTGCGGCCCAGCCAGGCGCTCAGAAGGTCTAAGCTGCACAGGTAGACAGCGGGCACCTTGGGAAAGGCTGCAACTGGGTCCCAGAGGCCTTCCTGCCATAGCAGTTGGCAGATCAGAAGTGAGACTGCTAGGCCCCGAGTCTCAGTGGGGAGAGAACTGGGGCAGGGGGTGAAGATGGCGTTTTCAGATCAGGGTCGAATGCTGCCAGGCTGGCTAGAAAATCCAGTCCTGCTTATCATCCTAGCTGCTTCAGTTAGAGCTGGGGTTGTAGAAGTCCCTCATAGCCAGGTGTGGGGACACACACCTGAAATCCAGGCACCTGGGAGGCCGAGACAGGAGCATCATGGCAAGTTTGAGGCCAGCCAGGGCTACATAGGGAGACCCTGTCTAAAAAACAAACAAACAAACAAACAACAAACACCCCTTTATTTTGAGACAGATTCTTGCTAAGTTGCTAAATTGTCCAGGTTGTACTTGAATTTATAGCCTGCTGCCTCAGTCTCCCAGAGTACTGGGATCACAGGAGTGGGCCACTGTCCCTTTTTTTTGTTGTTGTTTATTTTAATTTTATTATTATTATGGCTGGCTCAGCCTGCCCTGGGTGGGGCTGACGCAGCATGTGGTGGGACTGAACCCTGAGGTCCCTGAGGTTGCCTAAGCTTGCCTAAGCAGGCGCTTTAGACTGCTGAGCCATCTCGCCAGCCCCCCACTGTCCTTTTTTGATCTTGATAAGTTTGTTACCCCTAGTGACAGTGTTAACTAAAGCAAACCTCCCGACTGTCCCCTCCTCCTGTTACTGAGGGAAAGCAAGATCTGTCCTCAATGAAGTACTCCCTTCCTCCCACTTAAACATTGGAAAAAATGTGAAGTGATTTCCCCTGGGCCTCGCTAGTGTTGGCATCTGTGTATTTGGATCCCGAGCTGTGTTGTGCGGACTTGAAAATTTCTATCCACGTCCAGCAGTGTGTAAAGCCGGCCTCCAGGTGCAGCCCCGCAGTTTGGCTTGCACTCAGGGAAAACTGAAAACACCTCACTGCGGGTCTCCTGGAAACCGGCTGTGTATGCTCCTCAGGATTGGAACAGTTTTGATACTGCTTCTTTTTTAAAAGAAAAGCTTTTGTCAGCGTGGTGTGGCAGCACACTCCTGTAAGCCCAGCACTCTGGAGGCTGAGGCAGGAGGACTGCCGTGAGTTCAAGGCTAGCCTGAACTATGTAATGAGTCTCAACTATATCTGAGAACTTGTCTCAAAAAACAAACAACTTTATTGAGATTTTATTTATGTATTTATTTTTATGTATTTAGTACAAGGTCTACAGGGTCTGTGTAGATCGGGATCCTAGTGATCCTCCTGTTTTCAGCCTCCCAAGCACTGGGATTACAGGTATATGCCACCATACCCTGTCTCAGCATGCCCCAGGGGCAGGGATGGCATGGCACATGGAGGGGAGGTGACAGGGATTGAATCCCAGTCCCTGTGTCTGCCTAAACAGGAGCTTTAATCCATTGAGCTAACTGGCCGGCCCTTTTATTGAGATTTTTTTTGTCTTTTTGAGACAGGGTCTCACTGTGCAGTTTAGGCTGGCCTTGAGCTCACTTTTGTAGCCCAGGCTGGTCTTGAACACACATCGATCCTTCTGCCTCAGCCTCCCAAGTGCTGGGATTACAGGCATGAGCCACCACACCCGGCTTTATTGAGTTGTTTTTTTTTTAATTCACATAATATTCACTCATTTAAAGCAGAGTTCAGCACCGCTAGTACATTCACAAAGCTATAGAAGCATCAATGAATCTGTCTTGGAATCAATTACATTACCTCAAAAGGAAATCCCATTCAAGATGAGATAATATGAAGAGCTTAAAAAAATAATTGTTGGCAATGCACACCTGTAATCCCAGCACTTGGGAGGCTGAGCCAAGAGGATCGTGGTGAGTTCAAGACCAGCCTGGACCTCACAGGGGTCCAGAGTTCGAGGCCAGCCTGAGCTGCAGAGCTGTGGAGTATACCTGGCCAGCTGTCCCTGAAAGAGGAGCCATTGGCTCTGCTCCTGCTCAGCCTGACCCGACTTCCATGTGCTGACGTGTGCAGCAAAGGCTAGGATTGTTCCTTGGCTCTTAGCAACGTGTATGGGGGGCTGGGGAGGTAGCTCCATGGCACAAGGGCCTGCCTGGCAAGTGCAAGGTCATGAGTTTGAACCCTGGTCCCACCAAAACAAAAAAAACCCCACGCTGATGCTGGCTGTAGTCTTCGAAGACAGTGAAGATGGCTCCCCACCCACTGCTGCCTAGTAGAGCCAGGCCCAGATGGGACGGAGGCCAGTGCTCCACGCTTTCGGCTGGGATCCAGCCTCGACATAGAGGCTATGACGTCCCGGGGCTTGTGAGATTACACATCAGAGCTGAAGCACGGACCCCAAAACACTAGATACTAGCTCAACTGCCTAATGCCGTGTACTCAATAATCAATATCCAGACAGATAACAATTTCATCCACAAAATGATTCTATAAAAAAATAAATATACCAGGGATCAAAAACTTAGAAATTAGTACTTTAATTGTTGTTATGGTTTGTATCTTGTTGTCTCCCTAAAGCCTCTTATAAATCAAGGGATGGTTGCATCGCAGCTGAAGGAACAGCTAGGGCCTTGAGAGGCGGAGCCAGAGGACCAGGGCGGGGCCTCAGGGGCGGGGCCAGACAAGCACGAGCCAGTAAGCTGACAGCACGTGCTCTGCGTTTGCCCCCCCCCACACACACACACATGGCCTCTCTTGGAGTTATGGAGCGGATCATCCCGGACACAGCGGCATCCCAGCCTCTCTTCCAGACCCTGTAGCGCGGAGGTCTTGCTATGTAATTCAGGCTGCTTTAAACTATGAAACCTCCAGTAACTGTGAGCTAAATAAACCTTTCCTTCTCTAAGCTTGAGTGTCAGGTATTTGTCCCAGCAACAAGAGTAACTAAGACAGTTGTATAAACCTTCTCAAAACTCGTCTGTTCAGAATATCAAGTTAAAGACAATGAATAAAATGAGAAAACAAGGGCTGGCCAGATAGCTCAGCGGACTAAAGTACTTGCTTGGGCCCACTCAGGGACCGAGGTTCAATCCTGGGCGTGCTGTGCCGGCCCTGTCCCCAAGGTGCGCTGAGCCCACGATTGAGACTGGGCTGTGGCATGTGCCTGTAACTCCAGCGCTTGGGAGGCTGAAAGCAGGAGGATCGTTGTGAGTCTGATCTGTGTAGTGAGACCAGGTAGACCCCGTACTAAATATATTTTTTAAAAAAGAGGGGGGCGGGCTGGGGCCGGCACAGCATGCCCGAGATGGCTCAGTGGTCTAAAGCGCCTGCTTAGGCAAGCTTAGGCAACTGCAGGGACCGAGGTTCGATCCCCAGCACCACATGCTGTGCCAGCCCCACCCCCAGGGCAGGCTGAGCCGGCCATAACATGGGATCAGTCCTGACAGTGCAATTGCTAATACTGCTAAGAGTCACTGACAGCACAGACGTGATAAAGATAGAGTACCTCAAGAAATGAGCTGAACTCTACTGGATTAATAAAAAGCCAATGCTCCAGAAAATAAAAAGGCCTGTGTGTAGCAAGAAAGTGGGTACAGTTCTTCTTTTATAGTTTCCTCTCACTTATTTTGCCATGTATGAATTTAAGAAAACAATAAGAGTCACCACTAATCTAATTGGGAAAATAATTCTAATAATCCTGACCATGGCGCCTGCTTAGGCAAGCACAGGGACCAGGGCTCAATCCCTGCACCATGTGCTGTACCAGCCCTGCCCTTGGGTGGGTGCACTGAAGCCACCAAGACTGGATGTGGTGGTGGCTCCTGTAATCCCAGCGCCGGGGAGGCTGAGAACAGGAGGATCACTACGAGTCCCAGATGCGTAGTGAGACCCTGTACCAAATGCATTAAATTTTAAAAAAACTCTTGACCATGTTTACTGCGTGGTACTCGGAATGGTTCTTTCCACGGCAGGAGACAGGGATGGAGGTGAAGGATGTGCTCCCCAGCACACAGAGCCGGGACCCGGCTGCAATTTTACAGCCGCCACCTCTAATTTCACTGTAACATCAGGAACTCAGGATTCATCATCTCAAATAGGTTTTTGCTTTATTTTTATTTTTAGATTGAACTCTCAATTTGCTTTATTTGGAAATAAAAATCAAAATGGTTTGCAGAATGCTTTGTTTATCAGCCTTATGTACTACACATTTAGAACTACCTTGTTAGGAAACTGTAAATTTGGTGAGATAAGACTTTTTTACTTAGAAGCCAAAGAGTTTATTAATCTTTGGTTATTGGGGGCTGGGGAGATTACTCAGTGAAAAAGGTGCTTGCCTGGCAAGTACAAGGTCCTGAGTTCAAACCCTGGTACCACCACCACCAAAAAAAAAAAAAAAAAAAGCCTTTGGTTATTAACTTTTTTGGTTAAAAGCACTTATGAAGACTGGGCATGGTGGAGTACCTGTAATCCCAGCTCTTAACAGGCTGTAAACAGGCGGATCACTAGGAGTCTGATCTAGTAGTGAGACCCTGGACACCCTATAGACCCTTCCCTAAAACTACGAAAAAAAGTATTTATCATGGCTGCTTCTACTCTTTAACATATGTTGTTATTAGTGTGTTTTGTGTGTCATATGGCCAGGGACTAGGGCACACATGAACAAAGGGCAGGGACAAGGAATACATGAGTGAAGTTCCTAATAATTACCTCTACTACAAGGTTGGCTGAAACAGTATTTCATAACCCTTTGCTAACAAGCATGTACCTTTGTGCACATAAGTGTACTCTACATGGTGCCTGCAGCTTAGTACAGTTGTTTAATCACTGCTCAGGCAAAAGTAGTCAGGTTCAGGGGACCTGAGTTCGAGCCCCGGCTTGAGAAGCCTTATCAGACCCACCCTTAAGGCAGACAAGAGCAAGCCCTTCCCCCCAAAAAAAATCCTTCTCAACTTTTGGGGCTGGGGAGATAGCTCAGTAAGAATAAGCACTTGCCTGGCAAGTGCAAGGTCCTGAGTTCAATCCCCCATACCACACACACACAGACACACACACACACACACACACACACACACAAAGTACACTCTTGTTATGGTTTATGTCTAGTTGTCCCCCCAAAGCCTCATGCAATCATGGGGCAAGGAATTCTAGAGTTTGAGACTTGAGTCATGATCCACTGGGATTATGTGTTTTAGTACTGATGGGGTTATCGTCTGAGTACGGCTGGGATTATTGGTGTGGCCTAAGGTAGATAGGCTAAGGCAGAGAGCCTGAATGTAATATAAATAAGCCTTTCCTTCCTTCATTTTGAGTGTCGGGTATTTGTTCCAGCAACGATAGAAAAGTAACTAAGACAACTCTACACCCACAATGAGGTTTGTTTTAATTTACAAAATACAGGCATGTATTTCCTAACTGGAAACATTTTATTTTTTATTTATTTATATTTTAGGGAAGGGTCTACAGGGTGTTCAGGGTCTCACTACTAGATCAGACTCCTAGCAATCCACCTGTTTACCCTCTCAAGAGCTGGGATTATAGGCTCGTGCTACCATGTGCAGTCTCAATTGCTGTCTCCGTGTGCCCTGGGGGTGGGGCTGGCATGGCAGACTGGGGATCGAACCCCCAACCCCTGCTTGCAGGTGCTTTAATCTGCTGAGCTATTTGGCCGGCCCCTAGAAACATTTTATAAACAGACTTAATAACAATATATTTACTAAAAGTATGCAACAGTTCTACTGCACACTATCTTTTTATAATTCGTGAAAGAATATCGCCACAGGGACTAGAGCCACGCTTTGCAGAATACTGCAAAGGTTAAGAAGCGAAAGCTCTTATGGCATAGACAACATTGTGACTCCTATCTGTTAGGAAAACTCCAACATAAGGAAATACTGGAAAGCCAGAAACTTGAATGACTGGAGAGAGAGCTTAGGGAACGGCAGGGACTGGGTCCTGGCTCTGGCACCACATGCAGCCCTGGTCCCGCACCCCTGGTGCGCAGAGCCGGCCACAGAGACCCGGTGTGGTGGCGCATGCCCATAATCTCAGTGCTGGGGAAGCTGGAACAGGAAGATCACTATGAGTTTGAGTTGTATAATGAGATAGTGAGATCCTGTAACAAATACCTTTAATAATAATAATAATAATAATAATAATAATAATAATAATAATATAGAAACTTGAGCCCGGCCTGGGTGATTTAGCAAGACTCTGTCTCAATACAAAAATAAAAATTTTTTTGAAAGGGCTAGGGATGGAGCCTGATATGAGGGACCTGGGTTTAATCCCTGGTACTGCCCAGAAAAGGAGTGAGGGAGAGGGAAAGAAAGAGAGGAAAGAAGGAGAGGGGGGAGAAAGAGAAAAAGAGAGAATAAACAACGAGTCTCCAGAGTTCGAAGTTGTTCAGAAGAAACTGCTACTGATGAATGTGAATGAAAAATTGACCTGGCTTTCCTGCAACTCTACAATCCTCCACTAGATGGCGCCACTGCCAAATCTTTGCGGTTTGAAGCGCATGGAAGAAGGCTGCGTTTTGGTCCTTCCTTCCTTCCTTTCTTCCTTCCTTCCTTTCTTCCTTTCTTTCTTCGTTTTTTCTTTTCTAAATTTTATTTTATTCTTTTTAAACCTCATTTATTCATTTGGGTTATGGCTGGTTCAGCCTGTCCTGGGTGGGGCTGGCCCAGCATGTGGTACAGGGGATTGAGCCGTGGTCCCTGCGGCTGCCTAAACTTTCCCAGGCAGGCGCTTTAGACCGCTGAGCCATCTTTCCGGCCCTTTGTCTTTCTTTTGAAATAAGAAAAAAAGTTAAAACGCCCTTTATAAATACTCTATAATTCAGGCCAAAGGAATAAACTGTGCAAGAAATTTAGAATTTAGTTAACCGATGGAAAAATATCAGACACGTGCTTGGGCATGTTACTTTGTTTTACTCACATAAAAACACATTGGTATGGTAGTGCATGCCTATAATCCCAGCGCTCGGGAAGCTGAGGCAGGAGGATCATTGGGAGTTTGAGGCTTGCCTGATGTGCATGGAAAAATTCTGTCTCAGACCAAAAAAAAAAAAAAGCCATTCCTGGCTGAGTATAGTAGCGCAGACCTAGAATCCCAGAACTCAGGAGGCTGAGGCAGGAGGGTCATCCTGAGTTCAAGGCCAGCCTGCACTACAAAGTAGGACCCTGTCTGAAGAAAAAAAAAAAATTTCACTCCCGATGTTCTTTCTGATCACCTCATGTGAAAAGGGCCTTCGGTTACTTTGGAATTGTTCACGCACATGCGCAGGCTGAAGTCCCGCCTCTCACTACCCATAACCTCTCTGTTTTCTTGCTTCCTACTCCCTGTGAGGAAGACCTCACTATAGCCAGGCTGCGCTGAGCAGCTCTCGGTCTCTGTTCTGGACTCACAAGCGCATGTGATGGCGTCTCAGTGCCAGAACACGTGCTGCGCAGGTGTGGGACCCGGAGTTCCACACCAAGCAACACGAGGTTGATGAAAGCCCCCGGCGGATGAGGCGGAGCTGGGCAGGACAGCAGGGGGTGCACAGCTGACCCCCGCCACGGCCCTCCCTGCACGGCCCACCACAGTGCCGTGGGAGGGGTCAGAGCTGTGCCCGCCTCCTAGGGCCCGGCCGGCTGCATGCTGGCCTCTCCTGGGGCCATAGCAGCTGCCAGCTTCTGTCAGTGACATCTTCCTTGGCATCCATCTGCAGCTGCTTCCATCCACCTGCCCTTCACTAACCTGATGGCCCCGAGCTGGATCCGGAACTCTGGGTCCCCTCAGGCTCACAGTGGGCATGCTCCAGAGTGCCCACCTTCCCTGCTTGAAATGCCCACAATGCTCTGTGCATAATTTTTTTTGGGGGGGTGTATTTTTGGGGGGAGAGGCATTTTTTTGAGATAGGGTCTCGCTATGCTGTTCAGGCTGGTCTTGAGCTCACTTTGTAGCCCAGGGTGGTCTTGAACTCACAGCGATCCTCCTGCCTCAGCCTCCCAAGTGCTGGGATTACAGGCGTGCCTGCCACGTCCGGATGTGCATAAATTAATGAGCTAAGAATCAGGATTCTTGACCATAAACAGTCGTTGTTTGGAGCAAGGTTCTGCTTTGTTCCTTTGTCGTAGTGCCAGGGGTTAACCCTGACCCTGGGTGCTGGGGTACACCCATACCTCCAACCCCTTTTCATTTTGAGGCAGGGTCTTGCCATGTAGCCCAGACCGGGGCTTGAACTTGCAATCCTCGTGCTGGGACTCCAGGTTTCCCCAGCGCAGACCATCTGGAGCATTTTTGGTGATGCCAGTGTATTCCTTGTCATGTCGGGGTCCCTATCCAGGACACACTTGTGTTAAAATGACCATTCCTTGCTCACCTGAAATTCAAATTTAACTGAAGCTCTTGGATTTTTATTTGCTAAGCCTGGGGCCCCTGTGTTCCATAAATGTACCCGCCTGTCCCGTCTGAGACCGTCTGAGACTGTCCCACTGTTCCATGAGCTGCTCCGTGCACGTTGGAGGGGGGTCCTTGCTCCCATCTGGATTGGAGGCCCATCGACCTGCATTGTGTCTCCATAGATTTAGAGAAGTCTGTATTTTTAAGCATAGAGAAGTGGCTGTTACATAATTTAGTTAAGACCTAACTATTTGCATGAAGAGTTTGGTTTCATTTTTTCAAGCAAAACCACGGAGGAGCTGGCTACCCGGCACGGCGTTATCTGCGGTAGCGAGAGCCATCTCCTGGCCACAGGTATGTGGATTATTTGAATCTCTCGGTGTTCACTGACCACAGGGGCCACCTGCTTGTGGTGAGACTGAGATCCTCTGGATGGTCCCTGAAAGCCAGGGCCTCCCCAGGCCCAGCTTGGGGCAGGAAGGGAGAGGCGCAGCAGGGCTACACCGGCAGAATCCTGGTCCCTGGCTCCCACGCTCCGTCCTGGAGTGACTTAACTCTAGGATGACTTGCAGGGTAAGGTGTTCAGGGCTGTGACCCGTGGCTGCAAAACGACCCCCACGGATTCAGATTCACACCTCACACGACATCCACTGAGGCGAAAGGAGCAGTTTGATCCGGGGCACTGGCGAGAGGTGTCTCCTTCTTGAAGAAAGCAGCCGCCTTTTCTGAGCGTGTTATAGACATGAATATGCGCAGCTCCAGGCGGGTGTGGTGGCGCACCTACGATCCCAGCCCTTGGGAGGGAGGCTGAGGCAGGAGGACTCCGCCAGGTTGAGGACAGCTAGGCTACGCAGTGGTTTCCGGGCCAGCCTGAACTACCTACCAAGATCCTGTCTGAAAAACAAAACAAAAAACCCAACCTGTCTATTCCTGTAAACCCACTGAGGTGCCTCCTCTCCTCTGCTTCTTGTGAGGAAACTGAGACCAAGAGGTTAGGCCTCTGAGGATCCTACGGTTGGTATAGGGCTACAATTACCCTTTCTGCTTTGCTGCCTGACAGGGGAAGCCCAGAGAGGAGCGCACGGAGCTCCCAGGAGCAGAAAGCCCGAGTCTCCCCAGGGAGCTGGCTGCTCACTGGCGGGAGTAGTATCCTTGCAGGGGGGGGCGGCAGGTGCAAAGGTGAGACATCTGAGAACCAGGACAGATGCCATTGCAGGGCATAAAAGCAAACAAACTTGGATGTTTTCCGTGGGAAACAACATCTGGTTCTGGCGAGGGGAAGAGTGTGTGAGGTGCAAAGACCCCAGAGGCTCCTCAGAGCTGCTCTGGTTACTCTGCAGCAGTGACCCTGGCATGAGTCCCTCCCAGTGAGGCCCGAGTCTTGTGACAGGACCTGGGCCAGGGTGCAAAAGGGCAGGGAGGAGCCACCCAAGTGTGACAGGACAGTGCGGGTCCCTTGGCAGCTGGGCCCATGAAGCCTGCGGTTCTGCAGGCTCAGCCCGCAGTGGCCCAGTGGCGGCCAGGCTCTGGGCCTGGGTATGTGTTTGCCTGAGCCCAGGGAAAGGAAAAATCCTAGGGCTGCTCCTCTGGCTGGCCCAGGCCCTTCCTGGTGATTTATCGCTATGGAAACTGGGCTCTTCCTCTCCCGCTGGGATTGCTGTGGAGCATTGTTGATGCCAGTGGCATCGTGGGTCACAAGTTCCTTCCTCTTTCCGGCTGCAGAAATGCTGCAGTAACCTACATGGCCCAGCACTACAGCTCACACCTGAAGAGCCCAGGCTTGGGAAAAACAATTGTGTCACATTCCCTGGGGCTCCTGGGCCCTCTGGGTCAGCCCAGGCGCTGAACAATGGGTCAGGAAGCACAATGAGGCCCCGGAGGAGCTGAACGTGGTCCTGCTTTTCCCCTTCCTTTGGGCAGTTGGAGTAGGGACTTAAAAATGTGTCTCTGAGAAAAGGACCAAGTTTTCAAAGTATCCATGGGTAGAGGCAGGTAGCGCTGTGTTAGAAAACCGAAGGGCAAGGTCCCTTTGTGTCCTGCCAGGGTGGGGCCCTTTCCGATGCAGGTGCCACCCACTTGTTCTTGGAGTGAACCCACGCAGGCAGATGGAGGCAGGGTGGGAGCATGAAGGGGTGCAGAGGAAGAGGGGTGCAGTGGCTGAGATCCCAGCGCGAGAGCTGAGGACACATGGAAGGCCGGAGGCCCGCAGTGCCATCGGATTCTGCTGTGCTCACAGGAGATGCAGATGTGACCAGGTAGAGGCCCAGCCAGAGCTGGCACTGCTGGGCTTGACCAAACCCACAGGCCACTCCTGAGGGGCAGCTGGGTCCTGGGCCCAGATCCACAGACCTGTGTCGGGTCAGGGACAGAGGGACACACGGCATGTGGTAAGCAGGCACCCAAAGAAGATGAAGGAAAGCCCTGGCTAGGATGTCCCAAGGCACAGCTGGGCCTGACAGTCCCCTTGGTGATCAAACTGGCAAGTCATGGCCAGGCCCAGGGCCTTGGAATTCTCTAGAAGCTGATCTAAGGGATCCCTCTCTAGGCCACATTCTCTGGCCACAAGGAAGTGCCCGCCACTTCAGTGATTTTACTAGAGGAATTTGTGGGGGAAACTGGCCTTGACCTCAATCAGGGCGGCATTTCATTGAGGAGCTGGACCTCAATGCTTCTAGGACAGTTTTCGGTTTTGGATGCCTGTGAGCTTTCTTAGGGACAGAATGGTCTCGTTTGCTTTGCAGCTATGTTTCCCCTCGATTTGGAGTACTTCTGCTGCTCCTCGCCCTTGGAGAAGGTCCAAGTTTCATAGGCGTTCTAAGTAGCAGCAGGAACAGTCCTGTTTTCTCTGAGCAGCCGGAAACCAGAGTCCAGGGAAATCCTGGCCTTAGGGGACTGCAAAGGCTGATAGGACCACATCTTCAGAGCAGCTTACTGGCCTCGCCTTGCTTCAGGGGCTTTGCCTCGGCATGTTCTCGGGGCCATGGCAAGCAGGGGCTTCTGTACACTCCCGAGTAGTTGGAAGGATCCGGGAGAACTGCAGATTTAGAGCTGGAGGGAGGGAACCCCAGACACAGCGATCCCCTAAGATTCATCCTAGCAGCGCTGGTATCCCTCAGGCACAGAACTGGCGTCCTTTAAAATAGATATCTTTTTTTTTTATTTTTTAAATTTAACTTTATTTTGAAGAATAAAAACAAAAGCAAAAACAAATGGCAAATACAAAGACAGAGACAGGGTAGCACACAACAATACATGTTACAGATTTTCAAAACAAGAATAGCAAATTTAAAATGGTTATTATATTGCCTATTTTTATCATCATATCTGTTGCTCAGATTAACAGATACAGTCATAGAAGATTGGACAAATATTTGAATATTAATGCTTTCTTTCAATAAACCTTAATTTTTCTTGTCTTTTTTACTTTTTAAAAATATTTTAAAGAGAATGTAATAACTATTGATAAAATATTAGAAATGGTACACTCTCAAAAGACTAAGATGAGAGATATCCAGCCATGTTTTTTTAATTTATTTTTAATAAGAAATAACAATATGATAGTTTCAAAACACATTATTAGTGCATTCATAATAATTGATACATTGAATATTGTTGTCCTCATAGTAGTTACACAGAGCACAGAGTGTAGATATGATAAATTTTCTAATCTATATTAGTAGGGGAGGAAAAAAAGAAAAAAAACAAAAAAAAATTTTTTTATCTTCTCTTTGTACAAAGGAGTAGTTGTATACATAGTCCAACGTTCCATAATTATAGTGAGATACCGGTGAAACTGGCAGTGTTGGAGGCTGTTGGTAAAATAGATATCTTTCAATTTGAAACATTGTAAAAACCAAACAAGCCAAGATGCATTTCACTGAGATAATATGTGAGTGTATTTGTGGTAAGTCGCCCAGTTGAGCGCTCTGCCCTTTCCCCCAGTGGAAAGATCTTGTAAAACTACAGTGTAACCTTATGACCAGGATACAGCTGGCAGAATTCATAGGTCCGCCTGAACTCCCCCAGTGTTCCTTGCGCTTGCTTGTGTCTGCGTGTGAGTGACTTCCCACCCGGCTTTATTCCCAGAGGAGAAGACCGCAGGAACCAGCCCCAGCCTCCCGACACATCCCTGACAGGTCAGGGATTCCTTTCCTGACATACTGGGGATCAGAAGTATTTTGACTCTTACAGTTTTGAAATACTTGCCCAACAGAGACGAGACGCCTCGGAGGTGGCAGTCACGCCTACACATAAAACTCACTTGTTCCACTCACACCCCACGTGCATAGCTTCAAGGTGACTTCCTACAGCATTTTAAATAATTTCGGGCACCCAGCGAAGTTCCCCGGCGTGGATTTTTTCCACTGTGGCACTATGTTTGTACTCGAAAGTTTCCAGTTTGTGAGCATTGCAGAGTTTGGAGTTTTGGATTACAGTCCCCCAGCCATCTGTCCCTTGTGTCATGTTTATTCTTTGATAGTGTAAATCATATTTAGAGGGTTGGGCTGCCTTAACTCAGTATAATTGCTAGACATTCGTCCGAGTGGTGTGCGTCTACCATCTGTTCCTCTCCATTACTAAGTGATACTCTGGTATGGATATGATGTCACTTATGGGATGTCCCACAGCAGGACACGTAGGCTGGTTCTAGATTATCAGGAAACCTGGAATTACATAAACAATCTGCTGTGAAGATTCAGGTACACAGAGAGAGAGAGAGAGAGAGAGAGAGAGAGAGAGAGAGAGAGAGAGAGAGAGAGAGAGAGCGCGCGTGTGTGTTTCTCTAGGCGACTGATCCACTTTTAAAACGTTCTTGTTAACGCAGGTCCTTGACATTCGGGAGGGCAACATCTCAGGACCCGCCAAGTCGCCCGCCCTCGCCCTCCTTTAGCAGTGTTTACCCAGGCTCCGGGGCTCAGTCAGTCCTCGCCCAGCGAATATCATTGTGCCCTAAAGCACCACTTCCCGCACCCGCTCCCACATCCCGACTTAGCTGCCTCTGTACTTTTATAATCTACTTATTTTAATTCTGTTTAATCAGGTAATGTAGCTGCGAAGAAACAGGAAGCCTTGAGACAGTTGTATGGAGTGGAGTGAAGGATTACATCCTAAAATAACCTTGGTGAATAAATATTTCAGAGTCCGCGTACTTGGACTTTTGCAGATGTTGGCTGGTTCTGTCGTTGTGCTAGGCCAGAGCTTCTTGTAGCTGTGGGCATTTCAAGACGTGCTTAGATATTTTTCTTCTGTGGGCAGCCAGCAGCCAGGAGCCAGCAGCCAGGAGCCAGCAGCCAGGAGCCAGCAGCCAGCCCACTCCTCCCCTGCAGGCAGCTCTGGCGGCGTGGGCGGGTACACAAACTTCCCTGAGTCTCCCTCCGCTTGTTGGGAGAAAAGAAGAGAATGACAGTGCCTGGCTCCCAGGATTAACCGAAGCCACTCGAGAAGCTCTATGGGTGCTGGGCAGTTGTTTGCTATGGTTACTGAAGGAAAACCACACGGTGCCCTCTTGTGCGAAAGGATGATTTTAAGAGTAAAACTGGAGTTCTCCTATAAATGTAAAATGCAGATAGCTTATTTTATTTCACTTGATCCCTTTCTGAGGGAGCCAGGGAGCTGTAACTCGTCCAAGAATTAGCGAACGTGTATGTGATGAGGTGAGCAGACAGATAAATAGACCAAGTGACCAATCGATGCATTGATTTATTTTTATTTTATTTTATTTAAAACCTTATTTATTTATTTATGCTATGGCCGGCTCAGCCTGCCCTGGGGGTGGGGCTGGCACAGCATGTGGTGCTGGGGATCGAGCCTAGGTCCCTTCGGTTGCCTAAGCTTTCCTAGGCAGGTGCTTTAGACTGCTGAGCCATCTCGCCGGCCCCAATGCATTGATTTATAGATAAAAGGGTGTCTGTCCTCCAGGAGGCTGAGATGAGCATGCTGACTAAATCCAAAATTCCTTGGCAGCGGTGTTAGGGCAGTGGCGGGTGGCACTGTCGGTGGCACTGGTGGGTGGCACTGCAGGGCTCTACATACAGCTTAAGGAGGTGAGAAAGGCTTCAAAGGAGGCTGAAGGCCGGGCCACCCCAGGGGCTCGGACAACCTGAAGGAATGTACACACACACACACACATACACACACACACACACACACGCACCCACACACACACGCGCGCGCGTGCGCGCACGTGCACCTCACTTTTGCCAAAAGCTGCCCATAAAACTTCTGGGTCCACCTCAAAATGTTTGGGTTTTCCCTGACATTTGTTAATTGAAGAAATGAAATGAAACGTAAATTGAATGACATTTCAAGTTGCCCAGATGCCTATAGAATTTCATGAATATAAACCCACGCTGGCCTTGCGAAGCCACCTGCAGTCAGGGGCAAAGGTCTGGCTGCAGGCCAGCTGTTCACAGGATTGGCTCACACTAAGGATGCTGCGCCCTGTGGGATGTGTAGAGCCCCTGATAAAGCAAAGCTGCCTCCCAGGCCCATGTGGAGATGCACGTTAGGCCAGCAAGGAAGGCTGAAAATTGTTTCCACTATGTGCACAGGGATCCGAGAACATCGGCTTCGGGGCCCAACACCTCTGGGTTCTTTTTGCTTTGGCTTTTTTTTTCTTGAGACGAGATCTCTCGATGCAGTTCAGGCTGGCCTAGAGTCCTCTTGTACCTACCCCAGGCTGCTCTTGAACTTGTAATGATCCCCCTGCCTCAGCCTCCTGAGCACTGAGATTACAGGCGTATACTCCCCGCCCACGTGCATCTCTGGATTCAGGTTCAAAAGCTAAAAGCAATCAAGCAGAGTAGCTACCAGCCGGGGTTAGCCTCCTTGTCCTCCACCCTCCCTTCAGCTCGCACTGCAGAGCACCAGGCCCTCCAGTTTACAGAGTGTAAACTTGTGACTCCTCAGGAAGGGACTTCCGGGAGCCCTTCACCCCAGTTTTCAAGCGCTGAGCAGATCACCTCTCCTAGGAGACGTTAAGGCCCCGGAGGTATTACTTTTGAAACTGCCTGTCTCCTTCCTCATTCTAGGGCTCAGAACATTTTCTGGCTTTCAGGCCAGACCCTGGGAGGGGACAAGTTTGCTCCCACACTTCTGCTCCCTGGAGACCTAGCCCAGGGACAGCTCCCACCGGCCTGGACACAAACACTGGGCAGCAAAGCTGCTAGGGCGGGAGTCTCACCTCCTTCCAAAGCAGGGACACAGGGATTAGCAGCGAGTGGCCTGCCTCTGTGGCCTCCAGCAGCTGCCCTGGCCAGAGTCCTGGTCAGGCCCAGGTGACCGCTGATCATGACAAGCAAAGGACACCTGCTTCTGCTGGTCCCCGAGAACTAGCAAGGTGGGGGCAGGGCCACAGACACTGTGCCCAGGAGCCAGTCTGGTTAGTACCGGTTCAGATATGTGAATGGGCTTTTCCGTTACCTTTCCAGCACCGCTATACAGAAGTGGCAGACCCTAGAGGGGTGACAGGAACACCAGCCACCAGCCAGTGCTGCACCTCAGGTTCTGTGTTTTCCTCCACTTCTCCCCATCCCTCATGTCAGCCTGGTAAGAGGACAGATTTCTGTAGTCCAGCAGCTCAGGGACTTAGACACAGTTGGAGACACGACTGCCACCATTTCTGGGGCAACCAGCAAGGCTTTGGCATTTCTAGAGGTGAGGGTCCCAAGGCACCGATCCGTGGGAGGGATGGGCAGTCACTCACAGAGCGGATGAGGTGCCATTAAAGAGGCCTTGAGGCCAGGCTGGGTACCGTGTGCCTGTCATCCCAGCACTTGGGGAGCCCGAGGCAGTTGGACTGCAAGTTCCAATTTACCCAGGGCAGTGTAAAAAGTTAGGAAAACCCTTTCTCAAAGTAAAAAATAAAATAAAATGAAATAAACGCTGGGTGTGGTGGCGCATGTCTGCAATTGCAGCCTCGGGAGGAGATGTGTAGCAATTTCAAGGCCAGCCTGATCCTAGAGCGTCTTTAAAAAAATTTTAGGGGGGGCTAGCAAAATGGCTCAGTGGTCTAAAGTTCCTGCTTAGGCAAGCTTAGGCAACTGCAGGGACCATGGTTTGATTCCCGGCACCACGTGCTATGCCCCAGGGCATGGTGGCGCAAGCCTGTAATCCCAGCACTTGGGAGGCTGAGGCAGGAGGATCAGTGCAAGCTCAAGGCTAGCCTGGGGGGCCGGCGAGATGGTTCAGTGGTCTAAAGCGCCTGCTTAGGAGGGCTCAGGCAACTGCGGGGACTGCAGTTCGATCCCCGGCACCACATGCTGTGCCAGCGCCACCACCAGGGCAGGCTGAGCCAGCCACAAAATAAATAAATAAACAAACACAACAAGCAAACAAATAAATAAATAAATAAAATTAAAAAAAAAAAAGACTAGCCTGGGCCACAAAAGTGAGTTCAAGGCCAGCCTGAACTACACAGTGAGACCCTGTCTCAAAAAGACAAAAGAAAAAAAAAAAATCGAATTCAGGGATATTACTAAATACAAAATCAACACATATACAAAAATAGAACTCCTGTATGTGAGTAATAGATGCACTAAGGGGCCAGGGAGATAGCTCCATGGCACAAGTGGCTGACTGGCAAGTGCAAGGTCGTGAGCTTGAACCCAAGTCCCACCAAAAATAAATAAAATAAAAATAGACCCACTAAGACTGAAATTAGGAGAAACAAATGTCATTCACAATAACACCAAGAAAAATTAAATATTTAGGAGTGAACCTAACCAGAGAAGTGAAAGACCTCTGCAATGAAAACTACAGCACTCTGAAAAAGAAAATCAAAGATGACAGCAGAAAATGAAAAAAAAAGGGGCCAGCGAGATGGCTTAGCAGTCTAAAGGGCCTGCTTAGGCAAGCTTAGGCAACCTCAGGGACCACGGTTCGATCCCGGGCACCACATGCTGTGCCAGCCCCACCCCCAGCACAGGCTGAGCCAGCCATAATAAAATAAATAAATAAATAAAATTTAAAAAAAAAAAGACACCTGCTTAGAAAATGAAAAAAATAAGGGCCGGTGATATAGCTCAGCGGACTAAATGCTTGCTTAGGTAAGCGAAGGGGCCAGGGTTTGATCCCCGGCACTATATGCACACTGGCCCCACCCCTGGGCACACTGAGCCTGTGGTGGAGTCTGGGCACAGTGGCGTGCACCTGCAATCCCACCACTAGGGAGGCATGAATTAGGAGGATCACTTGAGTCCAAGCTGCATAGTGAGACCCTGCACTAAAGAAAAAGGAAAATTGAAAAAATATCCTATTCTTGGATAGGCAGAACCAATATAGTAAAAATGGCCATATTTCCAAAACTGATACACAGATTGTGTTACTTTTTCTCACTGTTGAGACAAAATATTTGGCACCCAGAATGCAGGAAGTTAGGGTTTATGTGGCTCCCAGCCTGGGGAAGTTTCGGTGCATCATCAGCCGGCTCCCAGGGGAGCACAGGGCAGAGCATGGCGGTTCACGGCAGACGAGGCAGCAGGAGCCAAGGGCAGGGGAGAGGGCGCGGCCTTCCCAGCCTCACATTGCACACAGGCTGCCAACTCAGCACGGGGAACACTCACACCCATCATCCCAGCACTAGACAACGAATCCATCGAAAACTCTAGATTCAGCCTCCTCGAAACAGCAGTCGCCCCCATGACCGCACGAGGCTGGGGGTGGGGGGGCACCCAGGCACGAACCATAGCACAGATTTAATGCAATGCCAGTCAAAATACCAACAGAATTCTTCACAGAGCTAGAGAAAACAGTCCTAAAATTTATCTGTGACCAGAAGAGATCCAGAAAAGCAAAAACAAAAAGCTAATCCTAGGTTTAAAAAAAAAAAAAAAAAAAAGTAGGGAGCACAACAGTCTTGGATTTGACAAAAACAACGTGGTTCTGCCACAAAAGCAGACTGGAGCTTGGACTCACAGCAGTCCTCCTGTTTCCTGCCTCTCAGGTGCTGGGGTTATAGGTGCGTTCCACTGCACCCGGACTCCATTGCCGGCTCAGTGCGCTGGGTGCGGCCAGGAATCAAACCCTGGCCCTGGTGCTTTCCTAAGCAAGTGCTTAGTCCACTGAGCTATACCACCGGCCCTTAACCACTTGATCTTTGCCAAAAAGGTGAAAACCAAGCACTGGAGCAAAGAGAGCTTTGTTAAGAAACAGTGTTGGGAAAAGGAAGAAGGAAAGAAAGAGAGGGAGAGAGAGAGGGAGGGAGGGAGAGAGAAAGAATGAAAGAAAGAAAGAAAAAAAAAGAAAGAAAGAGAGAAAGCAAACAAGCAAGCAAGCAAGAGGTGTTGGAGAATCTGGCTGTGCACATGAATCTAGACCCATATTTCTCACTGAGTGCTAAACTGAAATAAAAAAGGATCAAAGAACTACATGTTACAGCAGAAGCATTTAACCTGCTGGAAGACAAAGTAGGTAAACCTTTCATGTCCCAGGTGTAAGCAAGGGTTTTCTGAACAGAACTCCAATTGCAGAAGAAATAACATCAAGAATCTACAAATAGGATCACCTCAAATTAAAAAGCAAAATAAACAACCAGCCGAGTTAAAAGAAAATCTACAGAATGAATAAAAGAATTTGCCAGACGCTCCTCACACAGAGAACCACTACCTAGAAGATAAAAAGAACAAAATAATTGAGACAGGAAGATCTGAGACAGAAAGATCACCATGAGTCTGAACTGCATAGCAAGACCCTATATCCAATAAATACATTTTTAAAACAAGAACGCAATACCAGTAGATTCTCCCAACTTGGAAATCCTATTGAAAATGGATCAAGTGAAATGAAGATGCTTCTCAGAAGTACAAATAGCCAGTAAGTAATACAGGAAGGAATGCTCAGCATTGCTGGCCCTCAGACAAATGCAAATTTAAACAACACTGAGATTTCATCTCAACCCATAAAGAATGACCTTCTTCTAGAAATCCAATAATAACAAATGCCGGAGGGAGGGATGGCCCCTATATTGCCAGTGGGAATGTAAACTAGTATGGCCACTATGGAAATCAGTATAGAGACTGCAAAACAATAAAACTAGAAGTTCCAGGTGGCTCAACTATTCTCCTGTCATGTATCTCCCCCAAAGTGTTAAAAGCACCCTATTGCAGTGGTACATGCACCCTCATGTTTATGGCAGCGCAATTCGTAATACCTAGGTCTTAGCAGTGGCCTCTGTGTGGGCATTGTGGTAATGCCTGTAAGCCTTGCACTCAAGAATCTCAAAGAAAGAAAGAAAAGGAAACGTATTTATACCCAACGCAGTACCACTCTGCCATAAAGAGAGGTAAACTGGAGGTGGCTGTAGAGGATGGACGCACCGTGAGACCATGACGTTAAGGGAACTGAATCAGACACACAACCTTAAATACCACATGGCTGCTCTTATATGAAACCTGCCCCCAGACAAAGACCGAAGTGAAAGGCAGCTAATGGGAAGGAGCGGGCTATAGCTCAGCGGCATAGGTGTCTGCCTGGCAAGCTCAAGGACCTGAGTTTGATCCCCAGGATCCCCCCAAATAATAATAAATTGGTAGATAATAGGGAGAAGGGAGGCAGATCTTTCTCAAAGGGGGAGGGGATCAAGAGCTAGAGAGATACAAAAGATGATTTTTTTTTTTTTTCCTTTTTGAGACAGGGTCTCGCTATGCAGTTCAAACTGGCCTTGAGCTCACTTTTGTAGCCCAGGCTGGTCTCGAACTCACATCGATCCTCCTACCTCAGCCTCCCAAGTGCTGGGATTACAGGCGTGCGCCACCACGTCCGGCTAAGATGAATGTTTTATTATTCAGGTCTTGCTTTAACTTTCCCTTGATCACCAGGCAGAAAAGCTTAATTATGAGGTATAAAACACAGAGCTAGATTAGTATGATGAGCTGTAAGAGGCTTAAACCAACAGCCTCCAACATTGCCAGTTTCACCGGTAACCCACTCCAATTATGGAACATTGGACTATGTATACAACTACTCCCTCTTAGTTCAAAGAGAAGAAGTTTTTTCTTTTTTTCTTTCCTTACCAATATTGATTAGAAAATTTATCATGTCTACACCCTGTGCTCTGTATAACCACTATGAGGACAACAATATGCAATGTGTCAATTATTGCGAATGTACTACTAACGTGTTTTGAAACTATCATATTATTATTTCTTATTAAAAGTAATAAAATAAAAAATAAAAAAGGGCTGGAGAGAAGGGGGAGGAAGTGGGAAAGGGCATAAAATAAAGAATCAGGATGTGTCGTGTACACTCACTAACTGCACACAAAGTGTGGAGACATTACAGGCTGCAAACAGGTACTAATAAAAATTATGAGTAAAAATAGTACAATAGATTTGTAGATAGTGGTAGAATTTGTTGTTTGTTTGCTTGCTTTGAAATGAGGTCCCAGTGGTCCTGAACTTGAGATCCTCCTGCCCTGGCCCCCTGAGTGCTGGCCTCACCGCTGAGCCACCAACTGGAGGCTGTAACCAGGAAGATTATGGTTAGCCCGCGACGGGTCTCTGGTAGAGTGTGCCAGGGCTGTCCCTTCCTTCTTTTCTTATTCATCTCTCCAAGCCTGTCTCACTATGTAGTTCAGACTAGGCTTGAACTACGTAGCCCTGGCTGACTTTGAATTCACAGCGCTCTTCCTGCCCCAGCCTCTTGAGTGCTGGGGTTACAGGATTGTGCCCCTCCATCTGGCAGGCATATCGGATTGTGTTTATTAATGACTTGGGTAAGGACTCTGACTGCTTTCCTATTCAATCCATCAGTGAGACAAAATTGGGAAAAAAAATCAGAGGATAAGGCACCGTGTGGTGGTGCATGGCTGTAATCTCAGCACTCTCGAGGCTGAGGCAGGAGAATCGCTGTGAGTCGAGACTAGTTTGGGCTATAAAGTGAGCTTGGGGCCAACCTCAGCAGCATACCAAGACCCTGGAGGATAGAGCCAGCTATCAAAGGATCAGTAAAGGTTCTTTGCTTCCTGTCCATGCTCTCACGGCAGCTCTTCCTGTCTTCTGTGCTCCCCGCATGGAGTCAGCAGATTATGAACCGAAACCTGAGCCAAGATAGATCTGTCTTTCAGGTATTCATCCCAGCGATGAGGGAAGTAACTAAGACAGACTGTGGTACCAGAGGAGTGGGATTATTGCTGTGATACTACCTGGCCGCAGGGTTCAGAAGCTGCTGGAACTGGTTCGTGGAAAGCATCTGGTAGAGATTGAAAGATGCCATCTGTAGAGGCCTAAATGCTATGAGGGTCTAGTCAGAGCTCAGCAGGCCACATAGAGATGAGGATAGTAGAGACCAGGCTCAGGAGGGTTCAGCTGGGAACAGGGAACCCTGTTCCATTAGCAGCTGGACATGAGACCTTGTGTGATATACTCTGGAAGAAAATTTGTCTATGTGTAGTTCGTATCCTGAGATTTTGCAGGAGACTGAGATTAAGGGGAGTGGACTAATTAATCTTTTTTTTTTTTTTTGCAGTATTGGGGATTGAACTCAGGACCCTGTGCTTGCCAGGCAAGCGCTTTTTCTACTGAGCTATCTCCCCGGCCCTGGATTAATTGATCTAGTGAAGAAAATTTCAAAATAGCCCAACCTTCAGGCAGTGACAGGAATATTGTTGGGGGCTTTTAGCCAGTTTTGCATCAATGTGTGTGTGTGTGTGTGTGTGTGTGTGTGTGTGTATGCGTGTGTGTGTGTGTGTGTGTGTTTAATGTATTTAGTACACAGTCTACAGGGTCTCACTACACAGATCGGACTCGGAGACTCGGAGAGTGAGTCTCCTGTTTTCAGCCTCCCAAGTTCTGGGATTACAGGCACGAGCCACTGCTCCCAGTCTCAATGGTCGTATCGGTATGCCCTGGGGGTGGGGCTTGCATGGCATACTGGGGACCGAACCCCGGTCCCTGGGTCTGCCTAAGCAGGTGCTTTAATGTGCTCAGCTATCTGGCCAGCCTTGTTTCTGGTTTTTTGTTATAGAGCCTGGCTCTGCAGCCCAGGCCAGCCTCAAACTTGCAGCAGTCCTCTCAGCTTGGCCTCCCAAGTGCTGGAATTATGGGCGTGCACCCCTACACCTGGCTTCGCCAGCTTTACATTCAGAATCAAGAGCAAATGATGCATCTGACTGATTTTTGTAAGTTTTCAATTTTGCACAAAATAAAAAAAAGCCATGAAATTGGAACAGAGGAGAGCATGCTTGCTGAAAAGAGTACCCTTGAAAAGAAGCCAAGGGGCTGGGGAGATAGCTCAGCGGCATAAGCACCTGCCTGGCAAGTGCAAGGTCCTTAGTTTGATCCCCGTACCAAAAAAAAAAAAAAAGCCAAATACTTTGGATCAGGGCACTAGAAAAAGTGGTTTGAAGGCATGTCAGGAACCTGCAACCCCTGCCCTCACAGGCTCAAGGGCGAGAGGCTGTGAAGTTTTCATTTGCAAAGAAAGCCTGGGACAGCATTGCAGTAGGCAATTGGCTCCCCAGGAGTCTATTGACAATGCTCAGCCATTCGGCTACTCAGAGGCCTCTGCAGCCATGAGGCAAAAAAAGGGCTGCCCGCTGCTGGCCACAGGCCTTGGCGTTGCTTGCCGCACGGTGCTGGTTCTACAGGCATGAAGAACGCAAGAGGTGTGGGGCTGGGAAGGCGCCTACCTAGATCTTAGAGCAAGGCCCACTGCTGTGCCCATGGAAGGGCAGAGTGTGATGCCTGAAGTGAAGCAGTGGAAAAGCAAAGGAGCTGGAGGAGCCCCCCAGGCACTCGGGAAACGCCGTCTTGCCGCCTCTTGACCTGAGTGCTACACAAGCAGCTACAGGATGCAGCGTCTGCTCAATTTCAGTCTCGCTTTGGTACCAGCCTTTGGGTCTCCCTGTGCCTCCTTTTTTTTTTTTGAAATGAGAGTGTTTACCCTGCACCTTGTATGTCGGCCATATTTAACTTCCTTTTCAATTTGTACTGGGGCTCCCGGCTAAGAGCGTACCTTAAGTCATGGGGAGACTCGGGACTTGGACTCCTCCGTGGTGCTGGCACCATGTTAGGACTTCGGTAGCTCTTGGAGATGGAGTAAATGTATTTTTCATGAAGAGATGTGCAAGGCCCTTTAGGGGCCAGGGTGGAATGTTTTAGCTCATTTCTAGCTGTCCCTCAAAAGCCTCAGACGCTCACAGGTGGAGCTTCTGGGAGGTGATGGGACCCGGGGGGGATAATAGCCATAATTACGCGCAGATATGGTGTTGAAAGATGGGGCCTGATAGGATGTGGGCCCCTGGGGTGTGGCTGGGAAGGGTCTATCTCTGCATCCATTCTTCCTTGTTACTCTTGGCTTTCCTTCCACCATGCCATGGGTAGCTCTTGTCCACCTACCCCTCTGCCATGCCCTCCTTTTTTTTTGGCAGGACCGGGGTTTGAACTCACAACCTTGCACTTGCCAGGCAGGCACTTGTGCCATGGAGCTATCTCCCCGGCCCCCATTCCCTCCTCCTGCCTTGGCACCAGCCAGCTATGGATTAAAATATGAACCGGAGTGAACTGTTCCTTCAGTTCCTTCAGTGTTGGGCATTTTGTTCCAGCATCAAAGGAAGGAACTAAGACCCTCACTATTTGGGGATGTTGTTCCTTTGAACAGTTATTTTTGAGAACCACAAGTGAAAAAGGTAGTACAGAAAAACTGGGCATGTCCAGAGCCACCAGAGAGCCGTCCAGAGCCCTGTATTTTCACTAGGAATCTATTGGCCAAACTTTAGCATGCATAGATGAATAACCAAAAGAATCCAGAGTACCTGCTGTCCAATTCCTTTCTTCATGATTTTGGCAATGCAGCAATGTCTGCTTCTGAAATCTTGAGTAGATTAAGCTGGCTCTAGCGTAAATTGTGACAGTGCTGGGGATTTTGTACAACTCTGAGACAATATAGTGGAAGTGATGTTGTTGTCGGGGAACAATCCATAAAGACACTGCCTTGTGGGGAGACATCAACACCCAGGTCAGAGAGTTGAGGAGAGCTGGCCCGGGACATCCAGAGGAAGCCCCTCTCGCAGGAGACTTCCTGTTCTTACCTCCAGCAGGTGAAGACTCAGAGCACAAGAACCAGCTGAAAGGAAGCTGAGAGCAGGGTTGGTGTCTGCCCCTGGGGAACCCACAAGAGCTAGAGCTGCCTACTTCTCTTCGCTGGGTCTTCCTGGAGGACGCGGAGTCCCTAGGGGACATGTCCCAGGCCTGGCGTGGTGAGCAGCACTTCAGCTCCCTCTGATCTTGGCCTGGTTTGCACCATCCCCTCTCGTGTCACCCCAGTCACCTGAAATAAAAGATTATTTTTGTTGTTTTGTTTTGAAAGACTTCTTTTTTTTGAAAGAAAAGACTGGGGAACCAATTGCTTCAGCAGCCAGGGGAGTTGGCGTCTCTGTATAAAGCATTCATGCGGGCAACAGGCCACTTCCCAGGAGGTGTCCTGGGGGTTGCGGTCAGACAAACCTCAAGGAAATAAGTCTTTCTGTCTGTGTCCCATGGAAGATGTGGCACATATATATATTTTATTTTTTTGTCTTTTTGAGACAGGGTCTCGCTATGCAGTTCAGGCTGGCCTTGAGCTCACTTTTGTAGCCCAGGCTGGTCTCAAACTCACATTGATCCTCCTGCCTCAGCCTCCCAAGTGCTGGGATTACAGGTGTGCACCACCATGCCCGGCTTTTTTTTTTTTTTTTTTAATTTTAAACAGAATCAAAGAAACAATAGGGCTAAATAGCATAAGTGCCTGCCTGGCAAGTGTGAGGTACTGAGTTCAATCTCTGGTACAAGAAAGAAAGAAAGAAAGAAAGAAAGAAAGAAAGAAAGAAAGAAAGAAAGAAAGAAAGAAAGAAAGAGTGCAAGGGACAGGGGTTCAATCCCCAGGCCTGCCATGCCACCCGCCCACCCCCACACTGAGATGGCAATTGAGACTGGGCATGGTGGCATGCGCCTGTAATCCCAGCTCTTAGGAGGCTATAAACAGGCAGACCACTATGAGTTTGATCTAGTAATGTGGTCCTGGACATCCTGTAGACCCTTCCCTAAAAAAATACAAAAATAAATGAATATATAAATAAATAAAATAAAAAAAGAAATACAGAATTTCAAAACGAGATGATATAAAATTTAACTTTCTTTCTTTCTTTCTTTTTTTCTTTGTTTCTCTATGTTACGGCCAGCTTAGCCTGCCCTGTGGGTAGGGCTGGTGCAGCATGTGGTACCAGGGATCGAACCATGGCCCCTGTGGTAAGATGACATAAAATTAACAATGGTTATTATATTGCATATTGTTATCTTCAAAGTAGCTGCTCAGATTACCAGATACAGGCATGCAAAATTGATCAAACAATATAAGCACCACCTGTTCCTTTCAATATATTAATAGAAATTAGAAGTACTATCATTTTAGATAACATATATGTATTTCCCCTTCCTTCCTTTCTCCTTTTCCCCATCCCAGTTCTTTCCTTTTCACTGTATCTATTGTACCCTTTAGAACTTATCTACTCTTTGAGTTTTTTTACACTAGGGAGACAATACGTTTGCATGAATAAACACATGTGTCATGGTTTGCAAGGGAAACAATTCAATACAGGACACATATTTTATAAGATTATTTTATTTTATTTTTTTTTAATTTTATTTATTTATTTATTTGTTTGTTTGTTTGCTTGTTGTGTTTGTTTGTTTCTTTATTTTATTTATTTTGTGGCTGGCCCAGCCTGCCCTGGTGGTGGCGCTGGCGCAGCATGTGGTGCCGGGGATCGAACCGCAGTCCCTGCAGTTGCCTGAGCTTTCCTAAGCAGGGTTTAGACCACTGAACCATCTCGCCGGCCCTATAAGATTATTTTATAATGAATCACCCAAAGAATCACATACAAAGAGTGCAGGAAATCTGTCCACACACCAAAGACCAGAGACTGCAGCTGAGGGCCTGGATCCACGACAGCGTCCTGCATGAGTCCCCCTAGAGGCCTAGAGCCGGTTACAGTGTCCCCTCCAAGTCTCCCTGGAGGCCTAGGGCCCACAACATTGTCTCACGCAGGCCTGTTTCATGGATTCACGCTGGGAAGGCCCCGAAGTCTGTGGTAGAAGCTGGAAAATCCCTGCCTGCAGGATGGAGGCTCTGTGCCCCCAGGCTGAGGGACCTGCACTGGAGCCAGGAAGCAGTGCTCAAGGTAAGAACCAGAGCTCCTCTTAAAAGACACCCCAGCCATGTTCAGCAACTGTGAGGTCCAGACCTCCTCCAGCAATGAGGAAACCTGGATTCCCATCCAGAAAGCCAATGTGACAAGCTTCTTGACAAGCTAGTGATGCACCATCTTCCCCTCCAGAGCCAGGAAGCGAAGCTAACGGGGGAGACTAAGGCTCCCCCAAAGTGAGCCGCAGCCATCCTCAGCAACAGTAAGGTCCCAAGACTCTTCTCTGATGAGAACAGCCAGGTTAAGCCCGAATGACCGAGTCCTTCCAACGAACAGCCCAAGAGAACCAGCAGCTTCCAGCGGCTCCCACAGCTTCTCCAAACAGCTTCCCTGACGGCCTCTCAACAGCTTCGCCAACTTATGCTGCTGCCAACCGTCCTCGGCAGGGCCTCCTGCACCCCACACCACACACTGGTTCAGTTCACCTTGGGTGGTGCAAACTGACCTCTGGTTGGCAGTTCACCACAACATGTTTATTTACTTACTTATTTAAGTTTGTCTTTTTGATAAGGGGTCTCGCTATCCAGTTCAGGCTGGCCTTAAGCTTACTTTGTAGCCCACGCTGGTCCCAAACTCCCAAGGATCCTCCTACCTCAGCCTGCCAAGTGCTGGATCACAGGCATGGGCCACTACACCCAGCGGACATGTTTGTTTGTTTATTTATTTTTATTTATTCATTAATTTATTTATTTTTGGCTGGCTCAGCCTGCCTTAAGGGTGGGTCTGGGGATCGAACCGCTGTCCCCTCTGCCTGACTGGGATTGCCTGCACAGGTACTTAAACCACTGAGCTAACCTGAAAGCCCCCATGACATGTATATTTACAAGGTGGTATTGTTGTCTATAATTCAAATACACCAGGTAGTGGCTGCTTTTATCCACTGGCTCTGGCAGCCAGCAAATCCATTTCTCATCTGTTCCTTATCTGGTCCAAAGTCACACTGATTCGTGCAGAAGAAAATGGAGGATCTCTTTTTGAAGAATTACTAAGCATTTCAAGACGACCCCAACAGGCCCCTAAGCCAAGCGTGGAGGGTGCCAGGTCCTGAGTGGCAGTAGTCCCTGATCTCAAGGCTCTCGTGTGGCAGCTGGGCCCTGGTGTGGGTCTCCCACTCAGCAACCCAGGAGGCCAGACACAGGCAGGCAGCTGTGACTCTGAGCGCTGAGCTGATGCCTCCCCGTCCGATCCTTGGCTTCCCATCTGAAAAGCAGGTCATGAGCCTGCTTCCAGGAAGCTGGTCATGATCTCCTCCAAAAATGGGCTCCTAATCCTTGGACACATGAATCCTACCCCCTGTAGCTACCCTTAGTCTGCCTAGATGGCCAAACGGAGAACCACAGACTCTTAGAAACTCAGACATACACTTCTCAGCTACAGCTCTAAGATTATAGCGTCAGCAGAAGAAATTGTAAACGGTACCAGCAGTGTTACTGAAGTCCTAGGCCAGAGGTCCAATTCTGAGGGCCTCCCCAAAATCAGGCCTGGTCCCTCACCCTGAAAAAATCAACTAAAAATTAACTGTGAAAGGCAAGAAAAGACCACGAACCACGACAGCTACAGTGGAAAGTTGTGCTAACCGGCGCTTTTAGCCCTGGCTCTGGGGCTGCTGGATGGGCGAGGACAGCTGGGGTGCACGTAGCGGGTGGCGGGGTCGAGCGGGGGTCTCTTCCCTTCAATCACTGTTGTGATTTGAGCCCAAAAGTTCCCCCACGGCTTGTGTATTGGAAAGTTAGGTCGGTAACAGGAAAAAGCCAAATAAAAGTGAGAGTTGGCAGTATATTGCAGTGGTAATTCTGTATTTACAGAAAACAAGTAAAGCAAACTATCGTTATTATTATTATTATTATTATTTATTTATTTAATGTATTTAGGACAGGGTTTCACTATGTAGATCAGACTCGTAGTGATTCTCCTGCCTTCAGACTCCCAAGCACTGGGATTGTAGGCGCAAGCCACCGCGCCCAGTCTTAGTCGCCATCTCAGCGTGCCCCAGGGGCGGGGCTGGCAGGACCCCAGCAGGCCTCTGTGCTCTGCA
The DNA here is from genome assembly GCA_004027915.1 of Capromys pilorides. Classification (NCBI taxonomy): domain Eukaryota; kingdom Metazoa; phylum Chordata; class Mammalia; order Rodentia; family Capromyidae; genus Capromys; species Capromys pilorides. The sequence goes on along the minus strand of PVKN010000066.1, from coordinate 88,191 downwards.
TAAGTAGGCGCTTTAGTCCCCTGAGCTATCTGACCGACCCAAACAAACTATTCTTATCTTCTGTTTTTCTATTATAATGATCAGTTTTTGGTATTTCATTGTTACTGAGATCTATTTTTAAAATAAAATTTGTTCTTTATGTAACAAAAAAAGAAAAGAAAGTTAGGTCCCAGGATAGCAGTGCTGCTCAGAGGTGGGCTGGGGGAAGGTCGCTGGGTCAGGACAGCTGTGGAGCTGCGGTTCCCCTGAAGCCCTGGACAGGCGGGAGGTGGGCGTAAATCACAGGGCTGTGCCCTGGGGGACAGTAACTCACCCCATCTGCTTCCACCTGAGCTCTTTCTCTGCTTCCTGGTTGCTGAATGTAACAAATGTCTCACTTCTTCTCCAGCATAATCCCCTTACCTGAGCCCCACACAATGAAGCTCCTTGTCCTTAGACCAAAACCTCTGAGACCATTAGTCAAAGTGTCCCTGTAGTACAGGGCTACTTCCCAAGAGTCTTTCTGCACGCCTGTAATCCCAGCCCTGGGACATGGAGGCGTGCCTGAGGTCAGGGACAGCTCTTGCACACAGTGAGTTAGAAACCAGCCTGAGCTACAGTGCAGGGACCCTGTCTCAACACCCCCCGCCCCACTCCCATAAGGCCTTCCTCTCTGTAATCCGTTTAGCGCAGGAGCTGCTTCCCCGCCATGTGAAGCACCACAGTCCTAACCTCAGGCTTAGTCAGAGGGGAATGCTGCACCTGCCTCAGGCGGCTTTGTCTGCCCTAAAATATGTAGAGCCAGGCATGATGGCACCGGCCTGGGATCCCATTGCTCTGGGAGGCTGAGGCAGGGGGATTAGAAGTCTGAGCTCAGCCTGAGCAAGTTGGTGGTTTAGTAAGACCATGTCTCAAGATAAATAAATGAAGAAAATAAAATGAAAACGCGGGGCGGGGTGGAGGTGGGTGGGGGGGGTGGGGCGGCCTGGAGAGATAGCTCAGAGGAATAAGCACCGACCTGGCAAGTGCAAGGTCCTGAGTTCAATCCCAGGTCCTGCAAAGAAAAAAAACCTAGCTGGGCGTGGTGGCGCCACACGCCTGTAATCCCAGCACTTGGGAGGCTGAGGCAAGAGGATCAGTGTGAGTTCGAGACCAGCCTGGGCTACAAAAGTGAGCTCAAGGCCAGCCTGAACTGCATAGCGAGACCCTGCCTCAAAAAAACCAAAAAAAGAAAAAAAAAATCAATCCCTGTCACCACATGCTGGGCACGCTGTCTCTGCCCCTGTTCCTGGGTGCACCTGCGCCCTCTAGGCCCCAGATGCAACAAAGAAAATAAATAAATAAATAAATTTAAAAAAAAGTGCGGCTGGGATGCTGATGGAAGAAATGTATGGATTCAACTGTTCTCTGTAGTACAGGGCTACTTCCAAATATAACGACCAAGAACAAAAGAGACAGCTGCAAAACTGAGACAGGCAGAAGTGGTTTCTAGAGGTGGGAATGAGCGGGCCTGTGTGCAGCACGGCCTCTTCACGTGTCCTGGGGCCCAAGAGTAGGTTTCTCTTCACCGAGGCAGTGTGGTAGCATGTAAGCGGGATGAGCTGTGGGGTAGGAGCCCCGGCAGGACAGGCATTTTGGAAGTTTCTCCCACTGTTTGACCACGTCTGGGTTGAAAGGAGCGCAGCCAAAGCTGTCACCGAGGAGGCATTATGCTTCCAGAAAAATCTCCAGGCAAAGCGCTGCAAGGCACCTGTGGTAGCTGTGGGGTCCAGCTCTCAGAAAGGGAGGAGAGATCTGGCCAGTGCATGTGAAAGTTGGAGATCAAGTTCTTCTTCTAGAGTATGGAGGCACCAAAATGGTTCTAGACGACAAGGATTATTTCTTATTTAGAGATGGTGACATTCTTGGAAAGTGTCACTGTTGAAGTGGCATCACACGATGCTGCCTGTTCCACTGAAGTTCTGCTGTCTTTCATTGTGTGCATAATTTCCGTGTCTCTTTTATAATAAACTGATGATATCTTAAAAAAAAAAAAAAAAAAAAGCTGAGGGGTCAGGGAGATAGCTCAGAGGCACAAGTGTCTGCCTGGCAAGTGCAAGGTCCTGAGTTCAATCCCTGGTTCTGCAAAAAAAAAAGAAAAAGCCGGGCATGTGCTTGTAATACCAGCACTTGGGAGGCTGACGCAGGAGGATCAGTGTGAGTTCGAGACTAGCCTGGGCTACAAAAGTGAGCTCAAGGCCAGCCTGAACTGCACAGCGAGACCCTGTCTCAAAAAGACAAGAATAAGTAAATAAATTAATCAATTAATTTTTAAAAAAAGAAGTGATTTCTAGGTATTGGTACTAAGGATTAAACCCACAGCTTTCCCATTCCACCAAGTCATACATCCTTTCTTTTAAGAAGAGATTTAGGTTTTGTTTCTTTTCTTTCTTCTTCTTTTTTTTCTCAGTATGGGAGAGGTTTAATTTGACTCATTGTTCGGGGTCCTGATCCATGACAGATGGCTCTAAGGTAGAAACCTGGTGGCTCTCCTCGAGGAGACCAGGAAGCAGGGGGAGAAGCTGAGTGGGAGAGCCACCCTCCAAAGTCAGTGACCTGCCTCTTCCAGCTATGCCTGCCTCTTCACAGCACATTTATTTTATATATTTTGGTACTGGGATTGAACTCACAACCTTGTGCTTGCCAAGCAAGCTCCTATGCCACTGAGCTACCTCCCTAGCTCTCCGTAGCCTGTCTAGCTGTGAACTCACCAACAGCCAGGGTAGTTTTCCCTGGAGCCAGCCGCCTTCCAAAGCAGGTCTCTGAACACATGAGCATTTGGGGGACTTTCTAGACCTAAAGCCTAAACCTGCTCCTGGCCTCTGGCAGGCTCCTGCCTGTCTGTAAGAGTTGCCAAAGCCTCTTGGTTCCAGTGCTGCTGATAAGTTCCACTACCAACCCTCCTCTGAGACTCAGGGTCAGTCCTCAGCCACGAACACCTTGTGGCAGCCACGGAGCAGAGAGTCTGAGCCCTTTAAAATTTGTTTTTAGGGTTTTAAACTTTATAGCCAGGCGTCTACTTGTAATCCTCACATTAGGATGCTGAGGCAGGAGGACCACCATGAGTTTCAAGGCCAGCCTAGGCCACGTGGTGAGTTCAAAGCTATCTTGATCTACCTGGCAAGATTCTGTTTCAAAGAACAAAACAAAGCCTCTTTCGGGTCTTCCTTTCCAAGATGATGAAAAACAGAAAGAACAATGGTCATGCCTCGGTCACGTGCAGCCAATTCGCTGCATGAACTGCACCCGGTGTGTACCCACGGATAAGGCCATTAGGAAGTTTGTCATTTGAAACACGGTGGAGGCCGCCGCTGTCAGGGACATTTCTGAAGCGAGTGTCTTCGACGGTCATGGGCTTCCCAAGCTGTGTGCATGAAGCCGCATTACTGTGTCCGTTGTGCCATTCACTGCAAAGTGGTCAGAAATCAATCTCGGGAAGCCCGCAAGGACCCAACACCTCCACCCTGATTTAGACCTGCTGGTGCTGCCCCTCGACCTCCACCACAGCTCGTGTGAGGGGAGCTGGGTCTTCATGGACTGGAGAAAACTTTCTTGAGAAAGAAATAATAGGTTGAATGTTATATTTTCTTTAAAAAAGAACAAAACAAACATTTATTTATTTATTTTTGAGACAGAGTCTCATTATACGACTCGGGCTGACCTTGACGTCACTGTGTAACCAGGCTGGCACCAAGCACACAGCGATCCTCCTGCCTCAGTCTCCCAAACACTTCCCTGATGGGTGTGCGCCACCATTCCTGGCTTTATTTTTCCTAAATATAGCCGAGACAGGGTCTTGCCTGGTGGCCCTTTGTCTGCATCTACAATGGATAATTAACTATACTGTGCTCAGAGACTCAGGATGCACACCCAGAGGCCAGGAGATTCTTTTTTGTTTTGTTTTGTTTTAATCTTTTAATTTATTTACTTATTTATTTTTTTCCATTTATGTATTTGGTATAGCGTCTCACTATGTGGGCTGCTTGGACTTGTAATGATCCTCCTGTCTCAGCCTCCCCAGCACTGGGATTACAGGCATGTACCCCACGCCCTGTTTCAGTGGCTGGGGGTTAACCCTAGGTCCTTGTGCTCGCCGGGCAGGTGCTTAGACCATCAAGCGATCTCCCCAGCCCCAAGCAATTCTTTTCTATGGATTTTTTTTTTAAACCAAGGGCAGGCATTCTTTTCTGTATCTCCTATTGGTGAGGAAACCTCATCATACAGCATCTATTGTTTCCCAACAATGAAATTCTCTACAGCTGAATTTTTATCTCTCTGTGCTCCTGGACCATTTAAGCTTCCACTTTCCATGTGTTCTTTGGGACACGGCTCAAACTGCACAGATTGGTGTCCTCCAAATCGCAATCCCTAGTATGCTAAACTTTTTTTTTTGTGTGTGGGACCAGGGTTGGAACTCACGACCTTGCACTTGCCAGGCAGGCGCTTGTGCCACAGAGCTATCTCCCCAGCCCCAATATCCTAAACTTCTGTGGTTTCTGATTTGAATTGGACAGGATGGTGCTCCACGGTTAAGTGCTCATCCTGATGTCTCAGCCCCACCCCCACCCCCGCCAGTCTGAGCTGTGGGCTGATGGGAGTATCACCCCAAGGTGAGACCCATGAGCCTCCCTGCCCCAGCCTCCCAAAGTGCTCAAGCCAGGGAAGATACCAAAACCTCAGGCTTCTGATCCATAGCCTTTGAGGCACACCCCATGGCTGGGGCACATTCTGGCCCAGGGTATGGAGGACTGGTCCTGCCCATTAGCCCCCAGGGCTAGAAAGGTCCACGGCCCAGGTGGGGAGAAGCACTGTGGCTCTTAGCTTTTGTTTTTTCTTCTACAGAGAATTGAACTCAGGACCTTGCACTTGCAGTTTCCTTAGCTTTACGCCAGCAGGCTGCCTTTGGGCTGAGATTTGGGCTCATTTTACTTCCCATCTATTCAGAGGCAAGAGCACTGCCCGCAGAAATGGCTCCGTCCCCTGTCAATTCCACTCACATGATAGGGAGGATATGGGTCTTATTTGGGAAATCAATGACCAGGTGGCCAGAGAGCAGCAGAAGCTTACGCAGTGTGAAACCTTAAAGCGCTGTGCTCTGCGGAGTTGCTTTAGGTCTGAGACCCAACAGATTATTGTGGATGGGTTATATATTGAGGTCTTTGCTTCTCTGTAACCATAACGCATGCAGCATGGTGTCCGGGCCCCACCATGCTATCCCTTGGGCCCGCTAATGTCTAACTACCTGCCTGACAGGCATACGTGCCATTTTGCATTCTGAGTTTTCTTATCCCCCTCCATCCTTACAGAAGTTGATTTGTGACTTGTGAACTCTGTCTCTGTCTGTCTGTCTGTCTGTCTGCCTGTCGGTCTCTGCCTCTGCCCCCTCCCTCTCTCTCCGGCAGTGGGGATTACACCCAAGGCCTCATGCATGCTAAGCAAGCACTCTATCACCGGGCTGCATCACCACCCCCTTCTATTTTGTTTTTAGGTGGGGACTCCCTAAGTGTCACAGGTTGGCCTCCCGCTCACCACCTTTCTGACCCAATCTCCTTAGCAGCTGGGATTACAGGTGTGAGCCACCAATGACTTCCGGCTTGCTACTGTTCTTGACCAAAAGTAAGTTTCCTACAATGCTCCTTTGGGCTTCAGTCTTGTTATTTCACTTTTTGCAAGGGGAAAAGGACATTTTTTGGGCTCAAAAGTGTGTAACCTAGACCGGGTGTTGTGGTGCATGCCTGTAATCCCAGCTCTGGGGAGACTGGAAACAGGATCACTATGAGTCCGGGCTGCCTAGTGAGACCCTGCACCAAACACATTTTTAAAAAAATGTGTAACCCAATGCCAGGCATTGTGGGTACATATAATTCTAGCTACTTGGGGGTCTGCGACAGGAGGGTCTGAAGTTCGTTGCCAGCCTGGGCTATTAAGTGCAAACTTTTTTTTTTTTTTTCATTTATGTATTTGGTACAGGGTCTCACTATGCAGCTCAGATTTGTAGCGATTCTCCTGTTTCCAGCCTCCCCAGTGCTGGGATTACAGATGTGCACCACCACACCTGGACTCATTTGCCGGCTCAGCGTGCCCCACAGGCAGGGGCTGGTGCGGCATGCAGGACCAGGCATTGAACCCTGGTCCCTGCGCTTGCCAATTCGGGCGCTTAGTCTGCTGAGCTATCTCGCCAGCCCACAAACTTGTTTTAAATAGTTGTACATTTAGATATTTGCTCATTGGGAAATCAACCTAGTGGATGCTAGGAGTTATAGGATATGACTTTTCTCCTTTTCGAAATATTAACATTTAGCACGGGGCGGCTGAGGCAGGAGGATTGCTACACGTGGGAGGCAGCAAGATGTTTCCATTTTTCCTTCACAAATCAACATTTGGTTAGATGGGTGGGGATTTCTTTCTTAATTTAATTTTTGAGACAGAGTCTCGTTATGTTGTTCAGGCTGGCCTTGAACTCATAGCTACCCTCCTACCTCAGCCTCGTGAGTACTGGGATTGCAGGCAGATGCCACCACACCTGGGCAAGGGTGGGGATAGTTCCCAGTACATTGTCAAAAAAGATACAGTGGTTTACAGTGGGAAGTGGGAAATGGGAAACTGCAGTAATAATCAGAAACAATACCACAGAGGAGACGTTCTCAAGGAATCAATGAGTTTTGTGTGCATGGTTCTTCAACAGCTTCAAAACCTCTGCTAAACCTCCAGAGAGGATTGTTTTCATGGGGAAGCCATCAGTTCTTGGTTCTCTCTCTGAGACACAGAAGCCTGGCTCTTTTTTTCCCAGTTGAAAACTGTCTTCCCTGAAGCGTTGTAGTAGATGGAGGCATTTCAGAAGGAACATGACACCCTCGAGACAGAGATAACACAGTTGGGACAATGTAGTGACTTCCTGTCATCCATCTGGACAGTCACAGCCCTCTGACTAAGGCTTCTGGTCCTACTTTAGGACCCAGGCAGTGGCCCTGTCAGTGAGGAGAAACAGCCCAGCCGGCAATACCTGCCTTTACGGCCTGCTGCAGAGAGGCCTGAAGGGAAACACCCCTGGGAAGGTAAGGGCTGCGGAGGAAGGACATCTGGGGACCCTGCGGGCAGACCTCCTCAGAAGTTGATGCCTGAAGGACCCTCTGGGGAGAGGGACAGGTTTGGCTAAGACTGACCCGTGGTGCAGCCTGAAAACTCCACATTTGAGCCACTGAAGCGTAGGTCAGGGGAGTCTGGTGAGAGTCCCGCCGGCAAGGAAAGCGGGCCCAGCTGGAGGGTCATAAACCAATATATTTGAGAGGGTCATTACCAGGTTTCAAACAGGAAAGTGGAAGAACTTGATTTGTAGCTCAAGAAACTCCCTGTGGCTCAGCACAGGATGTGTGTGTGTGTGTGTGTGCGTTTGGGACACAGGTTGGAAGAGGGTCTGTGGTCTGTAAGAGGCGAGGGCACAGCACAGCCTGAGAGCGCCCCCCCCCCCCCACAGCCCTGGCACAGCCCTCTGTGACCAACTCCACGGTGTCTTGCACAAGCCAGTGCGGGAGACACAGGAGGCCCAGATTTAGACTGGGCAGATGGACCCCTTGGGCAGGATGATGTCTGAAAGGCAGGGTGACCTTGGTAGGCATCCACTGAGGAGACATTTTGAGTGGAAGCTGCAGACAGGGGGACAAATCCTCATCCTGCCTCAAAAAAGGGATCCCCCATGCAGACAAAACAGAGAGAGACAAGAATAGGGAGATAAAAGTCCCTTGTGCCAGGTTTTTTCCCCCCCCCTTAAACAAAGCAACTGCATTCAATGGTCCCTCAGGAAGGCCAGTCATTTCCTGAGGAGATATCAGCCCGGCCCAGGCCTCATTGTTCTGGGTTTTCCAGCCATGGCCGCCATTACCTGACCAATACCACAGCAGGTCTTTCTGGAGTGCCCGCCTGCTTGGAGCAGCTCTCGAGTTGTTTCTGGTTTTGGCTGAGCAAGTTTCTTATTGGTGGCTACTGGAAAGTGTTTTCTGTCCCCAAGGCATGGCCCAAAGGCAGGACTGACTGTACCAAGCAGCCTCGGCTTCAGGATGTGGTCAGTGTGGAACCAGAGGAGCACCATGTGGCTGGGAGCCCTGCTGACTATGCTGCTCTGTGAGTTGTCACTGTCCCCCGCCCCAGCCTCCCACCAGCCTGAGCCCTTCTGAAACTAACTGATTTTTTTGGGGGGGGATCTCTTCTAGGTCCAAGCCTCCAGAGTCAGGAAAACTGTAAGTCATGATGTTTCTACCTACTTTCCTTTCTCTCGTCTTCTGTGGCGAATGGCTTGAGGTGGTTTACCAAAATGGAGGGAAATGAGTAGGAAACTGGAGTCTTTCCTATCCTAGGAGTCGTCTTTCGAAGGGCTTAGAATAGCACTTGGTCTAAGCCACGTTCCGTGGGGTGCATGCCATAAGTGGCACTTCCAAGGGTTTAGAAATGCCTTTGATTTATTTACTTACTTATTTTTGCTGGACTGGGGTTCAATTCAAACTCACGACCTTGCGCTTGCCAGGCAGGCGTTTGTGCCACGGAGCTATCTCCCCAGCCCCTAGAAATGCCTTTTAAAGTCTGCTTTTTCCTACACCATGGCAGACTGGCGTTTGTTGGAATCGGGAAAGTGAGAAAAAAGCTATCAATTTCATAATTTTTTTGTGTGGTTGTCCTATCATTAATTGTTTGTTTTTTATATTCTGCCTCATCCCCAATTGGGAATTTTTATTTCCAGGGAATAGGAAGTGTTGAACTCAGGGCTTTTGCTATGAGCTACATTTCTAATCACTTTTCGGTTGTTTGAGACAAGATCTTGCTGTATTGTTGAATTGCCGAGGCTGTGGTCAGATTGTGATTTCTCTGCTTCAGCCTCATAAGTACTAGGACTATAGGCACATCTGTCACTATGCCCAGCTTCCTGGTGTTTGTTTTAGAGTTTTGTTGTTGTTGTTGCTTTGTTTTGTTTTTGAGTCTGGGTCTCACCATGTAGTTTGGCCAGCCTTGAATTCACCATGGAGTTCAGGCTGGTCTCAGACGGAATGATTCTCTGCCTAAGCCTCCCAGGGCTGGGATTAGAGGTGGTCACCACCAAGCCCAACTCCTATTTTTGTCTCTCAGTATGTCTTCTATTTTCTTATTTCTTTCCAATTGTTTGCGTTAGCAAATTGGTTTGTCAGCATCATGAAAACAGAGCAATGTTAAAATTGGTATTATAAGGGCTGACCAGATAACTCAGTGGATTAAAGCTCCTGCTTAGGCAGACACAGGGACTGGGGTTTGATCCCTAGCATGCTATGCTGGCCCCGCCCCCAGGGTCACTGAGACAGGGATTGAGACTGGGCTTGGTGGTGCATGCCTATGATTCCAGCATTTGGAAGGCTAAAAACAGGAGAATCACTACAAGTTCAATCTGTGTAGTGAGACCCTGTAGACCCTGTACTAAATGGAAAAAAAAAATTGGTATTACAATTCTTTTTTTTCCTCAAAGTGATTTTTTAAAATACCACATTCTCATTGTCCATCTCCCTGTGAGGCTATAGTTGAATCTGTAATATCCTGCACCCCCACATGGGAAGGAGCTGGGCCTGGGTGGCAGCCAGCATGGCTCCTAGTCCACGGGGGTCCCTGCTCCCACATCCAGCTGCCTCCTTGGGTGTAGGAGCCCCCTATGAAGGCAGGAGGTCCATGACCTTCGGGTCATCCCACCTGATGCCACAAGCCTCAGCTGTGACCAAGCTGGGCATGGAGGAGCCATTTAGCAGAACCTCAGCACCAGGACTTCCATTGTCTAAACTTGACCGACTGCGAGAGGCCCGAGGCCTGGCACATGGCATTGAGACCATTTTGACCTCGCCTCTTGGAGCACGTACAATGTGATAGCCTCGCGTGGTGGCAAATGCCTCTAATATAGGCACTCGGGAGACTGAGAGGCAGGAGGATCTTTGCAAGTTTGGGACCAGCCTGGGCTGCAAAGTGAGCTCAAGGCCAGCCTAAACTGCCTGGCGAGAACCTTGTCGGAAAAAGACCACCCCAAAACCAAGAAAAGATAACAGAGTCTAAGGTTTGGCTTGGGTGTGAGGTAGCGACTGCACAGAAGTAGGCGCTGACCACGCTGCTGCGCTGACCACGCCGCTACGCTGTCCTCACTTCTGCAGTTGTGGCTCCTGGCCCACTCCCTTGCTAAGGCCCACCCTGGACGAACAGACCCCAACGCTCGTCTGTATGATGCCCGAGGACCAGACCCTGCTTTGCAACACCCGAGGGACCGGGGCTTCTACTCCCTGGCTCCCTGTGTCCCTCTTCCCAGCACAGGTGCTAAGTCCACTGTGGGGTCCTATCGGACATCCTGATGGAGCTCTCGGGCCCCGCACCATTTTATACCAGGGCACCCAGATCCAGAGGCCACAAGTCCCTCTTGGGGTCAGTACTAAGCTAGCAGAACAGTGTTGGGATGGGCACGGCGCTGATGGCCGCCTGCCTGGCCGCATCTCCCACCCTGTGGCCCAGGCCCGCTCCCCTCCCATTGGAAGGCTTCCGGCCTCTCAGCCTCCACCCAAACATCGCCTCTGCCTCCTACAATTCGGAGATGACTTCAGCTCCATCTTCACCTAGCACACAGTCTGGAGGGAACTCCCTCCCTTCCTGTCCAGCCCTGGCTGCGGCCTTATCTGCCTCCCCACCCATCCTCCCTTCCCTCCAGGCCCTCCTCCGCCAACCTGGGGCCCTGTTCCACCTGCGCCTGTCAGTCTCTCATTCTGGGACCTCTCTTCTCTACTTATTTGGGTCCCCTCTCCCCTCCCCACTTAGAGGGTCTGTCCTTGCATCTGGCTCTGTCCTCTGTCTAGAAACCAATGGGCAACATAGCTTTTAGGAAAAGGAATCCAGCCCCTGGCAGGCCTTTCCGTGTGGAACTCCTCCGAGGCTGCTGGCATCAAGGAGCCCAGCTTCCTCTCTCACCCCCACGGGCACCTCTACCTCCTGCGCCTTAGGCTCAACCTGGGGCCAACAGCTGTGTCTCTTCCTCTTCTTCCAGGCCCCTAGCACCCAGATGCACCCCTGGGACACTGGCCTGCTCCCTTATCTTTTTCTGGCTTTCTCTATCTTACCTGGTGACACCCATGTCCTCCAGGGGGTGGGAACCTAATCCAGGAATCCTATCTTCCAAGCATTTGATCTCCGTATCCTATCATATAAGTCTTCTAAAAATTCTTGGGAGGCTGAGGCAGGAGGATCAGTGTGAGTTTGAGACCAGCCTGGGCTACAAAAGTGAGTTCAGGGCCAGCCTGAACTGCGTAGCGAGACCCTGTCTCAAAAAGACACACACACACACACACACACACACACACACACGCACACACATTTTCTAAAAATTATAAAGTTAGGTGTGGTGGTACATGGCTGAGATTCCAGGAAGACGAAAGCTGAGGCAGGAAGATGGAATGTTTAGGGCCAGCCTGGGCAATTTAGTGAGTTCAAGCCCAAGACTAGTGTCTTAGTCACTTTTCTGTTGTTGCTGGGACAAATACCCAACACACAAGCTTAGGAGAGGAAAGGTTTATTTAGCTCTCAGTTCCTGGAGGTTTCAAGATTCTGCCCCTGCTTTATAGGGACTGGAGGAGGGGCTGGGGCGCTGCCATGGCCAGGATGATCTTCTCCATACTCCTGCGTGAAACTGCTGCCTGATGGGGCAGGGGGGCGCTCTGACAGCTCGCTGTCGCTGTCGGTATAACTGTTCTCCCCTTTCTTGGCCACGCCCCCTCAAGCCCTGCCCCTCAAGCCTCTCACTTGACAGCCCCATGATTTACATGCAGCTTTGTGGGGACAACGAGATACAAACCACAACAACTAGGTAGTGATGGGCCTGCAAGATGGCTCAGCGGTCTAAAGCGCCTGCTTAGGCAAACTTATGCAGCTACGGGGATCACGGTTTGATCCTGGACACCACATGCTGTGCCAGCCCCACCCCCAGGGCAGGCTGAGCTGGCCATAATATAGATATCTAGATAGACAGACAGACAGACAGACAGACAGACAGGAAGACTAAATAGTAAGACCCAGTCCCCAAGTCAAACACACCCACCAAGTGGTAAAATACACATAATGTAAAATGAATTATTAGCCACACTTTGTACATTCATGTTATCCACCATCAGCAGCACCTAGTTCTAGAATATTCTTAGTATGCCCCCCCACCCCGCCAAAAAATACTTCCAAGTTCCTCGAGAATCTCTCTGCCCCTTGAGTTTCACCTGAAGCCCCCTGGCTGTTGAGCAGCCACCGGGCTCATGCCACGGCACCTGCCTCCTTCTCCTAAAGAGGTCAGTACCTGGCCTTCCCTCCTGACATGGCAGATGTGGCCTGGCCAACCCTCCACCCCCACACTCTGCTTCCTGTCACTGGCTGCACCCCAAGGCCCTGATTTCCCACAACCTAGCGCCTGGTACGCCCTGTCCTGCCAGGGTGTCCACATTTGCCTTGGCCCAGGGCTTGGTCCAGCTACAGATGCTTCAGACTCGTGGCCTCTGGGTGGCCCTTCCTCTCAGGGTCACTGACAGCACTGAACCCCAGCTAGCTGGGTCCCTACCTCCCCACCGCACCCGCGTCTGCCTCAGAAAGCAGGGATGATTCTTCTAGCACCTGGTGCAGGGGTGTGGTAAGCGTCTCATGGACAGGAGCTGGGGCTGAGCTTAGAGGTGGTAGGGCTCCCTGGTGGGGGGATGAGCCAGTGGGCTCTCTGCCCAGTGCCCGAGTTCACCAGGGACTGTGTGACTCTTGGCGCTGTGTGAGCTTCCTGACAATTGTGGGGGCCCTTCCTTCTTCCCTACTCCTTTCTCTGAGTCATTTGCAGGCTGAGAGCCAGGTAGCCGGCTGAGTCTAATGCCTTCTCTTTCCTGAGAGCACCTTCCTCTGGTGATGGGGGGCCCTGAGGCCCCGAGAAGTAGGCTCTGTTACGTCAGCATTTTGAGATTCAGCCAGTGGCCCCTGGGTGTCTTATCTATGACTTGGGATCCTTCTCCATCCCCTGGCATCTGTCCAGGCTGAAAAGATCTGATGTCACAGCTGAACCCATGGTGCGTGCCTGGGATACCAGTGCACAGGAGGCTGAGGCAGGAGGAATGCTGAGAATTGGAGGCCAGCCTGGGCTACATAGCAAGACTCAGTCTCAGAAAACAAAAACCAAAAAAAGATCTGACTTTTTATTGTGAATAATTTTATTAGTGCCTATTAGCTTTACAAATAATGGTTTTCAATGTGGTAGTTTTTCTTTCTTTTTTCAGTACTAGGGATTGAACACAGGGCTTTCACATTGAGCTACTCCTCTCAAAAGCTCTTTAAAAATTTTTTTTGGGCTGGCGAGATGGTTCAGTGGTCTAAAGCGCCTGCTTAGGAGGGCTCAGGCAACTGCGGGGACTGCAGTTCGATCCCCGGCACCACATGCTGCGCCAGCGCCACCACCGGGGCAGGCTGAGCCAGCCACAAACTGAATAAATAAAGAAACAAACAAACACAACAAGCAAACAAATAAATAAATAAATAAAATTTAAAAAAAAAAATTTTTTTTATACTTCCAGGGCCAGGGAGATAGCTCAGGGGCTTAAGCACCTGCCTGGGCAAACACAAGGTCCTGCGTTCAATTCCTGGTACCAGAAAAAAAAAAGTGATAAAATTTTATACTTCCAGACAGTCTCATTAAATTGCTAAATTTTCCAGGCTGGACTGAAACTTATAATCCTGCCTCCTTAGCCTTCCTGGGTACAAAGATTACGGGAGTCTCCACCACCTCGCTTTATACACCATGCGGTCCCTATCTGTGCGCCTGTCAACACCTAGGCTGGTTCTGTATCTCCTGACTGTGAACTGCTGCACACACACACAAGCACGCAGGGGAGTCCCTCCAGTAGGTCCACTTTAGTTCCTTCAGGTACCAAAGAGTGGTGTAGCCATGCGGTAGTTCTAATGTGAATTTCTTGAGGAAACTCCATCTTGATCTCCATATTGGCTGTATTAATTTATAATCTCACCAGCAGCATTGAAATGCTCTCTTTTCTCCATGTGCTCAACAGCATTTACTGTTTTTATTTTATTTTTTAAAATCTATTTAGTACAGGGTCTTCTGGGTCTCACTACACAGGTCAAATTCGTAGGGATCCTCCTGTTTTCAGTCTCCCAAGCACTGGCATCACAGGCACACAACACCACGCCCGGTCTCAGTTGCCATCTCTCAGGGGGCGGGACTTGTACTATGTGATGGGGATTGAACCCTGTTCCCTGTGCCTGCCTAAGCAGGTACTTTAGTCCACTGAGCTATCTGACCGGCCCTGGGTTTTTTTACTCTTGAGGACAGCCATTCAGAATGGGGTAAGGTAGGCTCTCAGTGTAGCCGTGATTCGCATGTCTCCGATGGCTCACGACGCACGTTTTCTTCCTGTGCACTTGTTGGCCATTTGTACTTGTTTTGAGAAGTGACTGTTTAATTCATTTGCCCAAATTTGACCTTTTTTGGCTAATTAAAACCCCGTCCTTTAACACACAGTTTTGAACCTTTGGCTCAGTGAGAAAAGCTCTGGGAACCAGAGGTGTTTTGCTAACCCCTAACGCTCACCTGCAGGTCAGCAGCCCAGGCTGAGAACGTTTTCTGTTTTGTAAACAGTATGACCTATGACCTGTACCTGTACTAGGTCAGTGTGGCTAGGCTTGGAGAGTTTACTTAGGAAGAAAGTCCTGTTTTCTGTATGAGCAAAAGGAGAACTAGGTAGAGATTTTCAAGACTGATTGGGTGGCTTATGTGTTATTAGTTACTGCCCAACTAATTAGACCAAAACCTAGGGGCTAAGATAACAGTTTTGCCTCTCTCAGAGGGGCTTCCCTGGGGGCTCTGACTCTGGGTCCCCCAGGAGATGACAGAGGGACTGTTGTCAAACTGTTGCAGTGAAGGCTTGCCTGACCTGGCCAGTCTGCTTCCTGGCTTCCTCCTCAGCAGGAGGTCTCTGCTCCCTGGCAGGCCTCCCCTAGGGCCACTCAGGCCAAAGCAGCCAGGAAAAGGGCTGAGATGGAGCAGCCCTGTCTTGGTGCCTCAGTCCCAGAAGTGGCCTCTCGGTGTTTGCAGAATCTGCAGAGGTCCCACAGCCACCTCCGGTGTCAGGAAGGAGAGGTGGCCGCAGTGAGACAAGCCGGAAGCAGAAGTCATCTAGACCCGGGGTGGTGCTGGTGGCAATCGAGTGGCAGAATCAGGCCTCTGTCTTTATTGTCCTGAGTGCATGATGTTGGGGTTCAGATGAGTGGTGCTGGGATTACAGGCGTGCAACTCCACGCCGGACGTGCTTTATACTTGTTAACATGTGGTGGTGTTTCGTAAAAAATAAAATGACTCCTCGAGTCTGTGGAGTGCACAGGAAGCTGAAGGAGGGAGGGTGCCCAAGAGAGGGTGCAGAGCAAGAAAAGTTGGGACTGCCCCCGGCCTCGTTGGCCAGTGCTGTCCACTCCCCTCCTCTGAGCTGACCGGTGCTAGGGACAGGGAAATGTCTGTTCTGAGTGGTGCTAAGGAGGAAGAAAGGAAATGTCAACTGAGGCCAGTCCTTGGGACGTGGCTGCTTCTGTCCCCTTAGCAATCGTCTCAGTTGTTACTGAAGATAAATTGCCTGGGTCTGAGGTTGTGGCTCAGTGGTAACACTCCTGCCTGGCAAGTGTGAAGCTTGAGTTTTATACCTAGCATCACAAAAATAAGAAATATAACATGGAAGACTGGAGTGAGGGTTTCTATTTATTGTAGGTGAGACAGCGGCTCAGAGGTTAGACTCTGAAGAGCACCCTGCTGAGGACCCCAGGCTCCGGGCTCTGCGCCATCAGACCCAGCCCTGGCCTGAGCAGCCCTGGTACACCTTCCGAGTGGTTACAGTAAGATTGGCCAGGCTGAGTGGAGACCACCCAGGCACGGGTGAACTCATGCGCCTGGAGCTGTTGCCATCTGGTCTTTGAGAAAACATTTAAACCAGCTTTCATTTGAAACAATTCTGTAGGAGTGGGAATGCAGATTTAGCCTTAAAGCTCCCAGGAGTCGCCTTTATCTCTGTGACTGACAGAACCCAGCTCATGTGTGTCAAGCACTTTGCAGGTGCCAAGAACTATAGTTCGAATTTGGCTTATTTATGCTGACCGCTGTGGTGCCCATTGTATAGGTAAGGAAACTGAGGCACCTTGATGTTTCGTCACCTGCCAAAGCTTACTCATAGCAGAGGGGGAGTCTGACCTCACTACTTTGGCTCCGTGTCCCTGACTTTTACTGTATTCTCTCCTGAGAAAAATTGCTAAGAACCCTGGATTAGAATGAAGGAGGATGTTCTGAAGATAGGCAAGGAAACCTGCCTCACTGAGAGGGAAGGGTACCAGGTGGGGACCACAGTGATTGGGAGAAAATAAATACGGTCCAGGGAAAACAACTATGTCAAGAGATTGCCTAGCAGAGCATGGATTTAAACTATTACTGAAAGATCAAGAAAAGAGAGCGAGGTAGCCGAACTTA
Source organism: Capromys pilorides (assembly GCA_004027915.1). Taxonomy (NCBI): domain Eukaryota; kingdom Metazoa; phylum Chordata; class Mammalia; order Rodentia; family Capromyidae; genus Capromys; species Capromys pilorides. Next base: position 71,657 of record PVKN010000066.1, on the reverse strand, counting down.
TGAAGAACCAGAGAAGAAAGCAGGTTTATTAGAAACTCATGTGGAGGTGGAGGAGGAGGAAGTTCACGCAGAGGGCTGGCTCCCAGTGGACCAAGACAGCAGCCGCGGAGGGCCAAAACAGCACTTAACAAAGTGGGGCAGGGGACTTTACAGGAGAGCGATTGCCGGCTGGAACAGCCAAGTTGCAGGTGGACATTATTTGTCTTCCTTGCGGTTGAATCAAAGTCAGGTGTGATAAGTTTTTTCAGGTACCCAGTGCAGCAGAGAAACAAGCCGAAGGAAAGGACAAAGGAAAAGGGGCTTTATTACCTTGGAGGACACGGTGAGAATTTGAGGAAGATAAAAAATTATTTCGATTGGAAACAAAGGGAGGCTGAGGTTTTTATGGCCTTTTGCCAGGGGTGGAGTTTGAAGGGGATGTTTAGATATACCTGAGGGAGCCGACTGGGGGATCTTCCCGGAGGCAGCCGGAAGGGTGAAAGGAAATTGAGCCCTGGGCGGAGCTGGAGAAAAACTGGGGCAGGTGGTCTTGGGGAAGATGGGCTTTTGTTTTAAGGGCATCAGCCATATTAGATGACCACCATAATGATTTCAGCAATTCATACTGGGGCCAAAATCTATCAAGGTGGACCTGTTGGGTTTGGCTTTGTGTGGGCCAAGGGTGAGAGTTTGGGGACAGGGTGCCTGGGAAACTTGAGTCCTGACTCTACTTGATAGAAAAAGGGCAAAGAGATCATCTGGCCGCGCCCTGATGAACAGGTCACAGTGGGACCACGAGGCTAGAGATCAGGACGAGGAGTTGTCATCAGAGGGGTCGTCTGAGAAGAAGCTTTGCAGGGGATAGAGATCGGCACGACCGAGTTGGCTAATCGGTTGGCGGCGGAACCCTCGAGACTGGACAGGTGGGCCCAGGCTTGTGTTCCCAAGAGCTTTGCGGCGGTTGGCGTGCTCAGGATGACAGTGTGTGGCTTGTTGGACCAGCGGGGTGAGGCCCCTTAGGAAGACTTGTTCTCCAGGCTGACCCTGCCACCTGGACGGCAGCCCTAGGTCCTCTGAGGCAAGCTGGCCTGCCGCGGAGGCTGCCTCCAGCACTGCCTGAATAGCGAGCCCTCTGCTCCTGCTCCGGCGCTTTCGGGGCAGCCTTGCACGCGCGCCCTGTCCAACGAAGGCCCCCGCCCAGGCCCGGGGCGTTTGTTTGAGCGTCGCCACCAGTGGGTTGCAGCACACGCTTGCTATCGCTGTTCTCCTGTCGCAGGAGCAGTAGGAGCCGCAACCGAAGTCGTAGCGGCAGTCTTGGGCGGCGAAACCACAGGTCTCGCGACGACGACGAGCCTCGCTGGCTGAGGCGGCAGAGCCGGCAACGCGGATTCGGAGGAGCAGTGGCAGCGGCCAGGAGGGCACAGCTGGGTCCCCTCCTCCCTCGTCACCCCACTGGCATTCCCGGAACCCGGACCGGTCTTCGCCATCACAGTCTGGAGAGGAGCAGGTGTGCAGCCGCCAGTGTTCATGGTCTCCGCGATCCTCTGCATCCAGCGCAGCCTCCCCAAGGCGCTCTCAGAGTCCCAGCGTGGTGGCGGCGACGGCCCTGAGCCAGCAGCAGAGCCTGCAGGAGTGGCTTAGTCTGCGAGAAGAGCGGAAGCAGCAGCAGGAGCTGCTCAAGGCCTTTGAGGTGCCCGAGGAGAAGTGAGCGCTGCGGCCTGTCAAGAAGGAAGCCCAGGAACACAAGAAGCGGGAGAAGATGGACTGGGGCGAGGAGTACTTGGGCTACACCAGCACTGACAATCCCTTCGGCGACAACAACCTGCTAGGCACCTTTATCTGGAACAAGGCCCTAGAGAGGAAGGGGATCAGCCACCTGGAGAAGGAGCCAAAGGAGCGGAACAAGAGGATCCAGGAGGACAGTCAGCTGGAGCTGCAGAAGGTGAAGCAGTTGTGGCTGGAGTGGGAGCGCAAGAAAGCCTTAAGGGAGCAGGAGCTGGAGATGCTGCAGTAGGGGAAGGAGGCGGAGCACGTCAAGACGTGGGAGGACTGCTTCCACCTGCGGCAAACCAAGCTGCGCTCCAAGATCCGCATCCGCGATGTGCAAGCCAAGCCCATCGACCTGCTGGCCATCAGCACAGAGGATGACCAGGCCGTGGAGATGCACCAGCCTTACACCTTCCTCAGTGGGCTCACAGTGGGCCGACATGGAGGACCTACTGGAGGATATCCAGGTGTACATAAGCTGGAACAGGGCAAGAATGCAGACTTCTGGTGTGACACGACCATCATCGCTAAGCACAGGATCTCCAAGCTCTGCATGCTGGAGGCTTCGGGCAAGGTCTCAGGCCAATGGAGGGAAAGTGTGAATGTCTCGGTCAGCTCTGATGTGCAGTCGGTGTTCAAGGGCAAGACCTACGGTAGCTGTACATCACCTTCCAGGGCATCGAGGGCAAGATCCAGGCTGGAGGCCCCAACCTGGACATGGGCTACTGGGAGAGCCTGCTGCAGCAGCTGCATGCGCACATGGCCTGCGCCAGGCTCCTATAGCACCGCCAGGATGATAGTGCCGCCAGGACATGCTGCTGCAGAAGCTGTACAAGCTAAAGCAGGAGCAAGGCGGGGAGAGCGGGCCTCTGTTCCCCATCCTCAAGCAGGAGCCGTTGTGCCCCAGCCAGAGCCTGGAGCCTGAGGGGCCTACATCCACACCGCACGGGCCCTAGGTGGAGGACAGCCTTGCAGAGGAAGGATCTGTGCCCAGAGAGGGCAAAGTGGACTGGGAGGGTGACAGTGATGGTGAGGCAATGCTCATGGAGGAGGACCTGATCCAGCAGAGCCTGGACAACTATGATGCAGGCAGATACAGCCCAAGGCTGCCCACAGGCACACAAGCTGCCGCTGGATGTGCATGTACTAGAGCCGGATGAAAATGTGCAGTGCTGGTGACGCCAGCGAGAGCGCTGAGGACATCTGCCAGCTCACCAAGGGTGTGGGCCAGGATGAGGCGCAGCCCAGCGTGGAGCTGCCGCTCAGCAGCAAGGCCTACCTGTGGGCCAATAACTATCGGCCTGCAAGCCACGCTTCTTCAACTGCACACACAGGCTTTGAGTGGAACAAGTACAAGCACCCGCACTGCACAGCCCCCCGTCCAAGATTGTGCAGGGCTACAAGTTCAGCATCTACCCCACCTCAACAAGCACTCCACGCCCGAGTACTTCCTGGGGGCTTGCGCGGACAACAAGGACTTGGCCATGCTGCCCTCCCACGTGGGCCCTCCCAGTGAGGACATCGCTGTCAAGATCGTCAGCGCCATGACTTCTGCTGCCAGCTCGCCAATGGCATCTCTCATCTCTGGTTCCACTTCAAGTGCTGCCGCTACTGTAGGTGATGGCAGGCACTGAGCGGGGATCTGGGGTGACCTTGTCCCCCCCACCAGAGCCCCCCTCCACAGGCCTCCATCTCCAGCTGCACCCCACAGGGTTTAGCCATAGAAGCAGCCTTAGAGAACAGAGGGGACAGCCAGTGGTTTCAGTGTGGCATGTTGGAAGAAGGGGTGGTCAGAGTGGAGGGGTCCAGCAGCTGTCAGGTCTCTCCATGCAGGCGGCACCGAAGCCACCCACTCTAACCCTGGGGACGGGCAGGAAGGAGCAGGCAGTAACCTTGGGCTCTGCCCCGAGCAGGATGCTGTGCGAGGCAGCAGGAGGAGCAGCGGGGCCAGCATGGGGCACGGGCGGCAGGAGGCCAGGTGCAGTGTGGCACCTCTCAGGGTGTCGCAGGGCGGAAGCCACGCAGAACCGGACCAGATGCCCTGACAGGAGTAAAAGCAGGTTTATTGGAAGCTCATGCGGAGAGCTATCTCATGGGCCAAGACCATATGTGGAGGACTGTGTCGCTGTGGACCAAGAGAGCAGCCATGGAAGGCCAGGATGCCATGTAATAAAGGGGGCATGGGGAGCCAGGTGTGGTGGCTCACGCCTATAATCCCAGCACTTGGGAGGCTGAGGCAGGAGGAACAGTGTTGAGTTTGAGATCAGCCTGGGCTACAAAAGTGAGCTCCAGGCCAGCCTGAACTGCATAGCGAGACCCTGTCTCAAAAAAGACAAAAAAACGGGGAGGCATGGGGACAGAAGACTTTATAGAAGGGCAATTGCTGGCTGTAACATCCTTGTCATTGAATCAAAGTCAGGTGGACCTGTGGAGTTTCGCTTTGTGTGGAACCAAGGGGGAGAGGGTTTGGGGGCAGGGTGCCTGGGAAACTCTTGAGTTCTGACCCATCAATTACCACCTATGGTTTGTGTTATGGTTTGGTCAAATGCTGACTTTTGTAGGGTGGTTGCTCAAAAGAAAAAGGTGGGCTAGGCACGGTGGTGCACAGCTACAGTCCTAGTGCCCTGGGCGGCAGAGGCAGGAAGGTCAACAATTAAAGCCCAGGACTGGGGAGATAGCTCGGGCACAAGTGCCTGCCTGGCAAGTGCAAGGTCCTGAGTTTGATCCCCAGTTCCACCAAAAAAAAAGAAAAAGCCCAGCGTGGGCAATTTAGCAGTTTATCCAGACTCCATCTCAAAATCTAAAAAAAGCCAGTTTAGGTTAGTGTTAAGGTGCTCAGTGGAGGGGCTGGGGAGATAGCTCAGTAGAATAAGCACTTGCCTGGCAAGTGCCAGGGCCTGAGTTCAGTGCCCGGTTCCATAAATAAATAGTGCTCAGTGGAATCCTCAGTGGTGCAAACATAAAAGGGGAGGAGTAAGTATTAATTATTACACTCATTGTAAAATTTGAAACATAGACAAATTTGCGATTGTTCAAAGCAGGTGTAGTTTTGTTGAGATCAAGAAAGACTGGTGTTGCTAGTATCCACAGCCACTTAGCTAATTATACATTTTCAATTGGTCTCGCTATGTGGTTCAGGTTGGCCCAGGCTAGGCTGGCCTCAAATGTGAAATGATCCTTCTGCCTCAGTCTCTCAAGTGCTAAGATTACAGGAGTGTGCCACTATACCTGACAAGATTTTCTATTTATGTTCACCTGTGTAGGCTTAAAGACGCAGGCTGGAAGGATACACAAAAAACTAAACTCACCTGAGCACTGTGGGAGGCTGAGACAGGAGGATTGCAAGCTTGAGCCCCACAACTTAATGATTTAATGAGCCCTGTGTCTCAAATAAAAAAGGAAATACCTCTGTCGCTCAGCATTTGTCTGGCAAGTTGCTGGGTCCTGAGTTCAGTTCCAGGTACCAAAACAAAAAAGGGCTTGAATGTAGTTCAGTAGTCTTTTTTTTATTATTATTATTTTTAATAAGAGATAACAATGTGAGAGTTTCAAAACACAGTAGTATATTCGCAATAATTGACACATTGCATATTGTTGTCCTCGTAGTTATACAGATCACAGGGTGTAGACATGATAAATTTTCTAATCGATATTGGTAAGGGAAGAAAAAAAAATTTTTTTTCTTCTTTTTGAACTAAAGAAGTAGTTGTATACATAGTCCCATGTTCCATAATTGCAGTGGGTTACTGGTAAAACTGGCAATGTTAAAGGCTGTTGATTTAAGTCTCTTACAGCTCATCATACTAATCTAGCTCTGTATTTTACTCCTCGTAATTAGGCTTTTCTGCTGGGTGATTAAGGGCAAGTTAAAGCAAGACCTGTATAACAAAACTTTCATCATTTGTATTTTCCAAGGTCAAATCTCCTCAGGATTAACTTTGGAACCATATACAGTGCTTTGTAGAACTGTTGTCAGTGTCAGCCATCAGGATGAGTCACAGCCATTGCTTGACCAGTTTGCTCTCTGTGAAAGCCTGAGAGAATGTTTTCTCCCTAGGTGACTCCCTAGACACACTATACTTCATTTATCCCTTTCCTCTGAGGTCTCATAATCTCCTTGAACAGAAAATTTGGGAAACCACTGAGTTATAGGATGTTACAGCACAGGTTCTCTTATGTCCTGAGTCCTCACTGACCTTTAAGGGCTAGGGCCAAAATGATGGCGATCCTTGTAGCCCTTCTTTTTCTCCAGTTATTGGTCTGTTAACTTACATTCTCAACCCTCCAGCAGAGAAGCTTTGTGGTACTATTACTCTATAACATAGGTAATTGAGCTTAACATCACTTGTCTTTTTGAATATCAAACATCTTAGACTTAGCTTGACATTGGTATTTTCCTTCAATCATTGATATTGTAATCTATAGAATGTGATAAAAGCAGTTACACATTTTTACACAGATATTTAGAAATCTAAGGATGTATAAAATTGTAGCCTGTCAAGCCTATGGCATTTTGCCTAGTCTCTTATTCTCAATTAATACTTTTTTTTTTTTTTAGTTCAGTACTCTTGCATTCAATCCCTATTACCATAGTGAGACCCTGTCTCAAAAAGAAAAAAAAAAAAATCCCCATTGCCATAGGGAGCAGGGAGGCTCAGAGCACCTGATTTTAAGGTTATAGTTTTATTTGCATTTCCCCTAGCCTCTTCAGCACACATCACTCTTTTTATTATTTTTTATTTTATTTATTTGTGTGTTTTGTCCTTTTAAGACAGGGTCTCGCTATGCAGTTCAGGCTGGCCTTGAGCTCACTTTTGTAGCCCAGGCTGGTTTCGAACTTGCACCGATCCTCCTGCCTCAGCCTCCCGAGGGCTGGGGTTGCAGACGTGCGCCATCACTCCTGGCACATCATTCTTTTTAGTCCAGTATAGATTGTGAGATGTTCAAGGTCATTCTTCTGGGATAATGTGGACAGCGAGTATTTTACCACTCTGATTAGCTTAGATCCTTGGGCTAGGAAAGGAAGCGTCTGTAGGCTGAGCTGAGGGAGGCTGAGGCCCAGGAGCCTTAGCTGGGCCCCAGGTAACCTGCAGAACCCATAGGCAGGGCAGGAGAGCGAGCAGAAAACATGCGATGCCCAGCAGGCCACCCTCCCCCAACTCCCCATGCTCCTCAGTAGCTGACGGGGGTGGGGGTGGAGATGGCAGGTGCTGCTTCAGAAGCAGTTTCCACCTCTGAGTTCCGGGATGGGAAACACCAGCTGGCACAGCATGAGGGCGCATTGTTTTTACCTAAAGACATCTTTTTTTTCCCCTAGTAATTTTATTTTTTATTTTATTTTTATTTTTTATTTTTATTTTTATTTTTATTTTTTTTTTGTTTTTGGTCTTTTTAAAGACAGGGTTTCAGTGTGTAGTTCAGGCTGGCCTTGAGCTCACTTTTGTAGTCCAGGCAGATCTTGAACTTGCATCAATCCTCCTGCCTCAGCCTCCAAGTGCTAGGATTATAGGCGTTTGCCACCACGCCTGGCTGCCCCTAGTAATTTTAAAGCCTGATGTCTGTCTGTCTGTCTATCTCTGTCTCTGTCTATATCTCTCTCTGTCTATCTCTCTCTCTCTCTCTTTGCTTTTTTCTGGTACCAGGGATTGAACTGAGGAACTTGTGCTTTGCAGGCAGGTACTTATTCTACTGAGCTATCTCCCCAGCCCTTTTTTCTTTTTTGTCTTTTGGAGATAGGGTCTCTGTGCAGTTCACTTTGTAGCGCATCCTAGCGCTCCTCCTGCCTCAGCCTCCTGAGTGCTAGGACTACAGGCACTCGCCACCATGCCCAGCTAAAGCCTGGTGTTTCTCAGCCACCTGTGTGTGAGTGCGTGTGCTGGGAGTAGAGCTGGACCTCCCACATGCTAAGCGAGAGCTCTGCTGCTGAGCCCCACACCCCGGCCTCAACACACATGAAAGGAGTTTGGTTTTTTGTTTTTGTATTTAGTACAGGATATCACTATGTAGATCGGACTTGTAGTCATCCTCCTGTTTTCAGCCTCCTAAGCTCTAGGATCATAGGCAGGCACCACCCACCCCAATCTCAAACGTTGTCTTAACGCACCCCAGGGGTGGATCAAACCCCGGCTGCTGTGCTCTGCCTAAGCAGGTGCTTTAGTCTGTTGAGCTATCTGGCTGGCCCGTTGGTTGATTTTTTTAAAAAATTTTTTAAATCTTTATTTTTTTTTGCGGGACCGGGGTTCAAACTCACTACCTTGCACTTGCCAGACAGGCACTTGTGCCACGGAGCTATTTCCCCCGCCCCTAAATCTTTTATGTATTTATGCTATGCAGGTCAGACTCATAGTGATCCCTGTCTCAGCCTGCCCAGCCCTGAGGTTGCAGGCATGTGCCACCACACCCGGTCTCAGTGGCCAGCACAGTGGTGCGGCATTCGGTACCCAGGATTGAACCCATTCCTTGCACTTGCCAGACAGGTGCTTAGACCTCTAAGCTATCTCCCTATCACCCTGGTTGAGATCTATTTCTTTTCATTTTCTTTAAAAAAAAAAAACTTTATATTATGACCTGCTCAGCCTGCCCTGGTAGTGGGGCTGGCACAGCATGTGGTGACGGGGATCAAACCGCGCGGTCCCTGTGGTTGCCTAAGCTTGCCTAAGCAGGTGCTTTACACTGCTGAGCTATCTCGCCGGCCCCTCTTTAATGTATTTTAGTATAGAGTCTACAGGGTCTCACTACACATCGGACTTTGCAGTGCTCCTCTTGTTTTCAGCCTCCCAAGCACTGGTATAACAGGGGCGCACCACCATGCTCACTCTTGATGGAAGTCTCAGCACGCCGTGGGGGCGGGGCTGGCATGGCACTCCAGGGTCGCTGTACTTTGCCTAAGCAGGCACTTTAGTCTGCTGAGCTATCTGGCCGGCTCTTGGTTGAGATTTTTAAGAACTTCTAATTTATAATTACAGGGGCTGGGGAGATAGCTCTGTAGCACGAGTGCTCCCTGGCAAGTGCAAGGTCATGAGTTTGAACTCTGGTCCTGCCCACCCCCCCAAAAAATGTGTGTGTGTGTGTGTGTGTGTGTGTGTATATATATATATATATATATATATATATATATATATATATATATATATATATATAAATTAGGAAGAAAAAGGAGGATCTGGGGAGATAGCTACGTGGCACAAGTGCCTGCCTGGTAAGTGCAAGGTTGTGAGTTCGAATCCTGATCCTGCAAAAAACAAATAAATAAAATTTTTTTAAAAAACAAAGGAAAGGAGAAGGGAAGAGGAAGGTGACAGCTCACTGCTAATTCAGTCGGGCATGGACGGTGAGGAGAGCTCTTGGGCCTGATCCCATCCCTGCCTGTGAGACGGAGCAGGGCAGCTCCCCAAGCCCTTTCTGCGTGCCTGGCTCTGCTGGTGCTTGGGGCTGTTCTTCCGTATATCTGTTGAAATAAGCTACAGCGGGATCATCTGCCCATCTTAGAGGCGAGGAACCTGAACTCAGAGAAGTTAGCCACTCAGTGTCATGCGTAAGGGATGCACCAGGCCTTGAACATTGGCCCGAGGGGCTTTACGCTCCCTGTGCTGGCCATAGCAGCTGTAGGCCACAGTCATCTTGCATTTGTCACCCGAAGACAGCGGAGGAGCAGCTTAGTGTTCCCTGCCTCATTCAACCCACCGCCTAGTCATTAGCTGCCCGACCTCGGTGGGCACGGGGACACAGCAGGGGAGGCGCCGGGTGCGTAGGGAGTGCCCGCCGTTGCGTCTGATGCGCTGTACTCCTGTCCACGCTAGCCTTCACCATCAACAGCGTCCATATGGAGAGCCTGCCCCACTGGAAGGTGCAGAACGGGCAGAACGTGAGCCTGCGGTGTGCTGTGGACATCAGCACCACCTCGCTTGAGAGGCCCCAGCACCACGTGCTGTTCTACAAGGATGACGTGGTCCTGCATAACGTCTCCTCCGTGAAGAATGTGGAGGGCTTCTTCATCCCGCAAGCGCGGATGCATGACTCTGGGATGTACAAGTGCACTGTGCTTCTGAACAACAAGAAGAAGACCTCGGAGGAGAGCCGGCTGTCGGTTCAGGGTGAGTGCCTGGGCTGGGGGAGGGGAGAGCACGGAGGTGTCACGTGGGGGCACCGTCAGCGGTCAGGGGCTCCGCCAGCCTCTGTGTCCACGCATCATGCTTCTTACCCTCTCCTGGCCCTTTCCTAACCTGCCGGGGGAGGCACTCAGCCCATTCCCGGCGTACCAGGCTCTTGCCGACTTATTTGTCTTTGCGTGTGCTGTTGTTTCCTCTCCTGGGAAGTTTTTCCTCACTATACAGTTTAGGCTGGCTTTGGATACAAAGCCACGTTGGCTTCCAGCTCCAGCGACCTGCCTGCTTCAGGCTCGGGAGCACTGGGATGACAGCCCCCGACTACACCCAGTTGCCCTTCTATATCTTGTCTCAAGAATGATGCTTTCTAGGCCAGGTAGCTCAGTGGACTAAAGCGCCTGCTTAGGCAGAGCACAGTGGCCTGGGTTCCCCTGGCGTGCTGTGTTGGCCCCACCCCCGGGCACCCTGAGCCAGTGATTGAGACTGGGCACGGTGGTATGCACCTGTAATTCCAGCACTCGAGAGGCTGAAAACAGGAGGATCACTACGAGTCTGATCTATGTAGTAAGACCCTGTACTAAATATATTAAAAATAACAACAACAACAACAACAAAAACGGTGCTTTCTAGCTAGGTGTGGTATATAGTACACGCCTGTGATCCCAGCACTCTGAGAGGCTGAGGCAGGAAGATTTTAAGTTAGAGCTTAGACTGGCCAATTTAGTGCTCAGCAAGTCCCTGTCTCAAAATAAAAAAATAAAACCACTGGGAGGAATTCAGTTTGAAGGCACTTGGTTCAATCTCTAGTACGACAAATAACATGGCCACACACACACACACACACACACACACACACACGCTTTCACTGTCTTCAAAGCTTTAACTCAATGATCTCTTTTGTTCCTTTCTGACACCTTCTTAAAATTGATCTCCCTGGGGTGGTGATATAGCTCTGTGGCAGAGCACCTACTTGGCAAGTGTGAGGTCCTGAGTGCAATTCCTGGTACCAAAAAAAGAAAAAACAAAATTGCTTTCCCGCAGGGAGATCCTTATAGTTTACATGCTCTCTCTGCATTCTGTGGGGCTTGTCATGAGGCCCCAGGGCTGTGGTATGACACTCAATTCTGTAGTCTCTCTGCCTAGGTTTACCTGACCACTTCCTTTAACCACTCTATACTTCAAAATGCTGAACAGTCAGATGGTTACAGCACCGATCTTCAGCTCAGGGAAATAGAGAGGGTTAAAAGGTATCACCCAGACAGAGCACTTAGTATCCAGCTGGGCACAGGGTGTACTGCAGTGCCGGCCGTGTGCCCTGTGGTGGTGCTTTGCTCAACGACAGGCTGCCTATGTGATGGGGCCCTGAAAGATGAGACCACCCGGTGATGCCAGAGCCATCTTCATGGGGTGCTGCTGGTTGCTGTGTTCCCACACAGGAAGATGTTCGTGTGCACCCACAGTGAGCCGCTTGACAGTGCACTGGTCTGAAGCTGCCTCTGTCATGCAGTCACACACATCTGCATTTCTTACACATCTGTCTACACTTCTAGACTATGAATCAGAGAGAGACAGTGTTGGGCCTATTTTTATACCCTGAACAAAGAATCTACCTTGAGTTAAGTGCTCAGTAAGGGTTTATAGGGTAAATTGAAGTGAACCTTAGCTTGTGGTTGTTGTTCAATAAATTACAATGATCATTGTGATACAAATAAATATTGGCTTTTTTTTTTTCTCTTTAAACCGTATCAGTTTGGAAATGTACCATTGTCCCAAAGGAATTATACAAAAACATTGCAAGCAAGCACCAACTGTATTGAGTATATTTTATGCTTTTCGGAGTTTCTGGCATATGGGACGTGTGCGTGCTTTGGGGGGGGGCATGTGGAGGAGGAAAGGAATCCTCAGATGACTTGGCCACGGCAACAGCACAGGAAGGCTGTGCCACTAGCTGCAACTGAAACTAACTGGACTTTCTCCCTCTCCCAAGGGATGCCGAAACCCAGGGTGACGCTGGACAAGAAGGAGGCCATAGAAGGCGGGGTTGTGACCATCAACTGTTCTGTTCCAGAGGAAAAGGCCCCGATATATTTCAAAGTTGAAAAATTTGAGCGGGATCCAAGAACTGTCAAGCTCACAAAAGAAAAGGTTTCTTTGGAACAGAATTTTGTGACTGTGGAGTTCCCAATCGGAGAGCAGGACTATGTCTTGTTTTTCACCTGCCAAGCCAGGATTTCTTTGGGGTTCCAAACTGAGACTTCTGAGACCACCAGGAGTGAAGAGGTCACGGTGACAGGTCAGCGTCCTGCGCTTGTTGGCATTCTGTGTGCCTTCTGGGTGGGCCTAGGAGAAACAACCAGGTTCAGAAAGGGACTAGATGGCTTCTGTGGGACTTACGGTCTCCACTCCATCATTTTGGCAGTATTTTTCAAACTTTTGGGGTTCTGATATTTTATATATATAAGTTTTGTCAGGTGTGGTGGCACATGCCTATAATCCCAGCACACAGGAGGCTGAGGCAGGAAGATCAATGCAAGTCCAAGGCCAGTCTAGGCTACATAAGGAGTTCAAGGCCAGCCTGAACTGTATAGCAAGAACCTGTGTAAGAAAAACATGTAGGGGCTGGGTGTGGTGGCGCACACCTGTAATTCCAGCACTCAGGAGGCTGAGGCAGGAGGATCAGTGTGAGTTTGAGACCAGCCTGGGCTACAAAAGTGAGCTCAAGGCCAGCCTGAACTGCATAGTGAGACCCTGTCTCAAAAAGGAAAAAAAAGAAAAGAAAAACATGTAGGGGCTGGGGAGATAGCTCCATGGCACTAGTGCCTGCCTGGCAAGTGCAAGATCATGAGTTTGAACCCTGGTCCCATAAATAAATAAATAAATAAATAAATAAATAAATGTATGTAAATTAAAGCACCTGCAAGCAGATACAGGTGTGGAGGACTTGATCCCCAAGTCTGCATGCTGGCCCTACCCCCAGATGGCAATTGAGACTGGGCATGGGGGCGTGCGTTTGTAATCTCAGCTCTTGGAAGGCTGTAAACAGATAGATCCCTGTGAGTCTGATCTAGTAGTGAGACTCTGAACACCCTGTAGACCCTTCCCTAAAATACAAAAAAAAAAAAAAAAAAAAAAATTAAAAATGTAAACAATTGAACAAAAAATCAATTAGAATAGACTAGAATCTGCTGTGGGGCAGTATAGTCTATGTAGCAGCCACTCTTGAGAGCTATGGAAGGGCCTCGCCACAGCATGTAGGCTCCTCCAGTGGCTTAAGAGTCCCCTGGGAGGGCAGCAGCCTGGGCATTTCTGGGGCTGGGGTTCTTCCCAAGGGCTTGACCTTTAGGAAGCTCAAGGAAGTCAACATTGCAACCAGGAGGGCTGAGGTGGAGAAATGAGCTGGAAGGGAAGGAGAACCAGAACCAGCCAGGGAAGGTCTGAGACGGAAGGCTGAGTTTTAAAAGTTAATCCAGAGACACAGAAGTTGGAGGCGGGGGGGCCGGCGAGATGGTTCAGTGGTCTAAAGTGCCTGCTTAGGAAAGCTCAGGCAACTGCAGGGACTGTGGTTCGATCCCCGGCACCACATGCTGCGCCAGCCCCCACCACCAGGGCAGGCTGAGCCAGCCACAAAATAAATAAAATAAAGAAACAAACAAACACAACAAGCAAACAAATAAAAAAATTAAAAAAAAAAAAAAAAAAGAAGTTGGAGGCGGGAGGGCGGAGGAGCAGGGAGGCCCAGATCTGAGCCTGGGCCCAGTGCCAGTCCTCTTCTCTTGCAGCATCCTTCTCCACCCCCAAGTTCCACATCTCCCCGCCGGGGGTGATCACGGAAGGAGACCCACTCGAGATCAGGTGCACCATCCAGGTGACGCACCTGGCCCATGAGACTCCGGAAATCATCATCCAGAAGGATAAGACCATTGTGGCCAGCAGCCGCGGCAACAAAATGGTCACCTACTCAGTCATGGCCATGGTGGAGCACAATGGCAACTACACGTGCAAAGTGGAGTCTAGCCGCCTGTCCAAGGTCAGCAGCATCGTGGTCAACATCACAGGTAGGGCTGCCCTGGGAGGACATCTACTTCTGGTGGGTTCAAGAAGCAACTGCCCTGCAACCCGGGATGGTCAGGCAGGGAGCACCAGGCCTTCTCCAGCTCTGCTTGTTACAATGACCCTGCTTCATCTGGGCTTCAGTGCCTGGGGGGAAGTCGAGACCCAGCCCCACAGCACCGGCCCGCAGTGGCTGAGTGTGCAGCTCTGGGAGCTGGGGTGGTGGTGGCCCTCCGTGACAGGGCTGGTGTGATGGCCAGATGAAGCGCTGACCCAGTGCCTGTGCTGAATCAACCCCCAGAGGGTGTCAGCCAGTGTTTCCTCAGTTGGGCCAAGGGCTACATTAGCTCACACATGCAGGCCCTGGGGCAGGACTGGGAATGAAAAATCATCGGTAGACAAAAAAAATCGGACCCAGGTTGCAAATCTTTAGATGCATTTTTATTCCAGGATCATAAAACTCTAAGAGGGATGTCTTCATACCCATTGTATGGTTGTAGAGACTGAGACCAGGGGGTTAGTCACTGACCTAAGGATTACAGGCTCACCCAAGGTAGAATGGGAATCCTCTCAGCCTGCCTGCTTTCCACACCTGTGTTCCTAGAGGTTCCCTTTGACTTCTGCTCCCTCACCTGGCTTTATTTCTTTCTAATTAACTTATTACCTAACGTAGATACACTGTCTTTCTTGATCCCCGCCACCCGTTCACTCGGGAATCACCTCTCGAGTGTCCCGCTCCGGCTGTGCTGTCTGTGCCGAGTATCTCTTGCCATCCACAGCTCCTAGTGCTTGTTAGTGATTTAGTGACTTGTTGAGTGGTGACAAACATGCTGATGGCCCACGATATTTTCACTGATAACATTTGTATTATCTTATTAGAGAAAAGCATTCATTCAAATTAATGCTTAAATGGCTGGGGAGACAGTTCAGTCGAGTAAATGCTTACTTGGCAAGCGCAAGGTCCTGAATTTGACCCCTGGTACTACCAAAAAAAAAAAAATTAGAAATCAGTGTTAGCCGGGCATGGTGGTGCATGCCTATAATCCCAGCACTTGGGAGGCTGAAGCAGGAGGACTAGTGCAAGTTCAAGACCAGCCTAGGCTACAAAAGTGAGCTCAAGGCCAGCCTGAACTGCATAGTGAGACTCTGTCTCAAAAAGACAAAAAAAAAAAAAAAAACAAAGTAATGTTTAATTTGAATAATTAATTCAAAGCATTCATTCAAATTAACAATTTGAATAATTATTTCAAAAGTATTAATTCAACATATACTGAATGCTGGGCAAGTTACCAGGAATGGAGCACAGAACGCTGTGGCTTCCAGCACTTCCCAGGTCCACACAGACAGCCTGCCTAGGCCACTGCTTCCAGGTAACTTCCTGTAGGAGCCCTTAGGCCCGTTCTGTGGGCTCTGCTGGGCCCAGGTCCGAATCGCTCCCTCAAAGAGAGCGCTTGCAGCCAGTGGGTGGCAGCTCCTAGTGAAGGCACTCCCCGGGTGTGCGGAGCGGGATGGCCACCGCAGAAGTTCTCTGCGTGTTGTACAGTGAAATGAGTGGGTAAACAAATGAGTGAGAGCACGAATGGATCCATACGAGCTGCTTGCCAAGTCCGAAGCTCTCCTTACCCATGACTGAATCCATGACTGGGCCCTCGAGCAAGCAGCACCTCCCACGGGGCCCCAGGTGCACAACCCGGCTGCTTAGGGTCCCCCCAAGGGCATGTGAGGACAGAGGCAGAGGATTTGCAGGAAAGCAGGCACTGCTGGTTCTGCCCATGGAGCCCGGCTGTGGGCCTTTCCCAGCAGCTGCTTGAGCAAGGTCCAGCTGCATCTCGACCCTTCCCCCTTGGCCTTTTCAGAGCTGTTTCCCAAGCCGAAGCTGGAATCTTCCTCTGTCCGTGTGGACCAAGGCGAGAGGCTGCACCTGTGGTGCTCCATCCCGGGAGCGCCTCCGGCTAACTTCACCATCGAGAGGGAAGGCACCGTCGTGTCACTGGGCCAGAATTTCACTAAAATCACGGACGGGTGGGACAGCGGGACATACACCTGCTCCGCAGGCGTTGGCAAAGTAGTCAAGAAGAGCAATGCCGTCCAGATCAAAGTGTGTGGTGAGTGTGTCTGTGTGGGCTCAGCGGGCCCTGGGCGTGGGCGAGAGAAAGGGAGCAGATCCTGGGGGCCACATCCCAAGTCAGTCGGCCTCAGGCTGGACAAGGGCGTGAGAAGGAGCGCTGTGGGGATTCGAGGGCCAGACGGAGCAAGCCATCCTCCTCCTCAGGGCACACAGAGGCCCTACCAGGACAGCGCCGCTGCCCAGTGCCAAGAGGCCAAGGCGGGAGGGCACAAACACTAGCCTAGCCTAGGTAACTTAGTAACTTAGTGGGACCCTGACTCAAAATACAAAATTGAAAAAGGGATGAGGTTGTAGCTCAGTGAAAATCCCCAGTACTTAAGAAACCCCAAGCAGGGCAAGTGAGATGGCTCAGCGGTCTAAAGCACCCGCTTAGGCAAGCTTAGGTAACTACAGGGACTGAGGTTTGATCCCTGGTACCACATGCTGTGCCAGCCCCACCCCCAGGGCAGGCTGAGCTGGCTATAACATAAATACACAAAGTTTAAAAAACCAAGCAATTGACTGGGCCTGGTGGTCCATGCCTGTGATCCCAGCCCTCAGAGGCTGAAGCAGAAGGATTATTGCAAGTTCGAGACCAGCCTGGGCTACAAAGTGAGCTCAAGTCCAACCTGAACTGCATAGTAAGACCCTGTGTCAAAAGACCAAAATAATAATAATAATAATAATAATAATAATAATAATAATAATAACTTTTAAAAAAACAAATCTAAAAAGTTCTAGTTTTTGATCTAAATCCCAGGGGAACAGAAGGGGTAGGATTTCCAGGGGGTGCAATGAAAAGCCAGCTTCCCAGACTTGAAGTGCATACAAGACTTGTAACAAAAGTTTTAACTCGGGAGATCAGAATGGGCCAGGATTCGCACCTCCAAAGACTGCATGGTGCTGCTAATGCTTTAGGCCCTGAGTATGGAGATGCTAAGTGCATGTGGGACCTCAGGGAAGTCACTGCCTCTGGCTCTTTTCTCTGACTTACTTAGTGGTATAGGGCTTGAGCCCAGTGCCTTGGCCCTGAGTTACCTTCACAGCCCTTTTTTATTTGTTTTGTTTAGTACAGAGTCGATAGGGTCTCACTACGTAGATCTAAGTCGTAGTAATTGTCCTGTTTTTAGCCTCCCAAGTGCTGGGATTACAGGCACAGGCCACCATGCCCAGTCCCAATCATCATCTCAGCACACCCTGTATAGCTCTTTTTTTTAAAAAAACAATATATATATTTTGAGACAGAGTCTAGCTAAGTTGCCCAGGCTGGCCTCGAACGTGTTCTTCTTGCCTCAGCCTCCTCAGTAGCTAGAATGTTAGCTGTGTACTACGTCCCCAGTTTCCGGGAGTTTATTTCCAGGCATATTCTTTGACTCCTTGCTGTACTTTTCTTATGCCTTTCTGTGATTTTGGTCCACACACAAAAGGCATATGTCCGTTTGTTTTTTAATAATCTCTTGAGACAGGGTCTCACTATGTACTTTAGGCTGGCCTTGAGCTTACTTTGTAGCCCAGGCTGGTCTCAAACTTGCAATGATCTTCCTGCCTCAGCCTCCTGAGTGCTGGAAATACAGATGTGTGCCACCACACTTGATTCTGTGTCATTCTTTATTTTACCTATGTTGTGTGTGTGTGTGTGTGTGTGTGTGTGTGTGTGTCTGTTTGTCTGTCTGTCTGTGTCTGTGTGTGTCAGGGGGCTCTGGTTATTGAATCCAGGGCCTTCACAATGAGGTGTAGCCCAGTATTTTTTGGGGGGATAGAAGGGAGCGAAGTTCTGGGAATCAAACCCAGGGTTTCATGCATGCTAGCCCAGGCAAGTGCTCTACCACTGAGCCACACCCCCATCTGCTTGCCTTTCCCTGTCTCTCATTACTAAACATCCATGTGCAGACAGACAGACAGACAGGCACATGCACACACATGCTCTCTCTTGGTCTCTCTCTCTCTCTCTCCCCTAAGGTGAACAGGAATTTCCCATTATGCTCCGGGGCTGGATGCCTATCTCTGGGGCTGTGTGGATCGTCTCTCCCTCTCTCATTCCAGAAAATATCTCCAAGCCCAGGATTTTCCACAACACCAAATCCGAGATCATTAAAGGACAGGCTGTGAGAATCAGTTGCCAGTCGGTAAACGGGACTTCACCTATCACTTACTACCTTTTACGAGGCAATGATGTTTTAGAGAACATCACAAAGACCTCGAATGACCCTGCCGTGTTCCGAGACAACCCGACCAAAGACACAGAGTACAAGTGTGTGGTGGATAACTGCCACTCGCACCTGGAGGCGTCCAGTGAGGCCCTGAGCATCAAGGTGATAGGTAAGTTTCTGTGCTAGGAGAAGAAATCATGAGTGCTTGGGGCTTTGATTAGCATTTGGGGAGCTTTGAGGTTACTCAGAGAGTGTGGGGCAGTGAAATAAATGGGCAAGACTTGCACCATAGCTCATGAACCGGCTATGCCTCGAAGCATAACCAGATCCAGAAAATTCGGGGTCTCTTGATGTGGCCAGAGTGACCGCTCTGCAGACCTCATGAACAGCTAAGGCAGTGTATGAGGGGTGTCCTGGATTCATGAAGCTCCGAGGTTGAGGGTTCAGCTGCCTGGGCCATTGCCCCAAGGGCAGGCATGATGGTGCACCTCTGTGACCCCAGCATGTGGGAGGCTGAGGCAGAGGAATCACTGTGAATTTGAGGCCAGCCTGGACCATAGAGTAAGGCCCTGTCTCAAAAAATAAAACAATCGGGAATGGAGAGGCATCCCTGAGAACTGTAGGCCAGAGTGCTTCTGACTGGTGGCCCCGCTGGAGCGGCTCCGTCTCACATGGGGCCTGCAGCAGCCAGAGCCACAGGCCCTGGGCTTACGAGCATTGCTTGGAATTCTCCTATCTTGAAGGTGGCTATCTTTCCTGGAGCCTCTGTCTCATGCCTCTCAGAATACCTCAGGGCCTCCATCAGCTGCACCTCTTGGGTATTCTGTGACTAGGGAAGAAAGCTTACTACATTTCCTCCTCTCAGCACTTTGTCTTCTTTGTTTAATAGCTGCCTGCTATCACTGGCAAGCAGTTTATTAACTGCATATAATGCCCTGCAGTGAAGACCTAACGGAGCTAGGCGTGGTGGCACATGCCTGTGCTCCCAGCACTCAGGAGGCAGAGGCAGGAGGAGTGCTGCCAGTTCAAGGCCAACCTGGGCCACAGAGAGAGCTCAAGGTCAGCCTGAACTGCATAGTGAAACCTCTCAGGTGAGCAGGAATTTCCCATCATGCTCCAGGGCTGGATTCTTTTCTCAAAAAGAAAAGAAAAAGAGGTGGAAGAGCGAAGGACTTGGTGAGAATGGTGAGAACGAGTTCTTGGAAGACTAATCTGGTGCCGAGACCAGGAAGGAGCAGAGACTCTGGATCTCAGGGCACAGCTTTTGTTCTTTTTGATTTTGGGTGGCACAGAAAAATAGTGACCTTCAGAAGTAGAAGAGGGCTGGCAAGGTGGCTCAGTGGTCTGAAGCTTTCCTGCTTAGAAAAGCTTAGGCAGCCACAGGGGCCACGGTTCGATCCCCAGCACCGCATGCTGCTTGCCAGCCCCCACCCCCAGGGCAGGCAGAGCCAGGCATAACATAAATACATTTTTTAAAAAATGAAGTAGAGAAAAGAGCAGGATCAGTTGGTTGATGCTGTAGAAATGCAGCTAAAGGCTCTAGACTCCAGGAACACAGAGAAAGATTATGTAACTGAACAGTTAAGAAAGAGCGCTTCGGAGGCTTCCGAAACAGAAGAATAAAGCGTGGTCATGAAGCTAGGACATACTAGTTCAAAAGATCCACTCGGGTTGAAAGTGAAACAGTCTCAGTCAACAAGTTTTTGATTTGGGGTTTTGTTTGCTTTTTTTTTTTTTAATGCTACTTTTTGTTTTTTTAATTTTAGATTGTTTTTGTTTTTTGAGACAGAGTCCCACTATATATTCCAAAGTACTCTTGAACTTACTGTGTAGCCTGGTTGACCTCAAGCTCCCAGCAATCCTTCTGCCTTAGCCTCCCACATGCCAAGATTATAGACAAGTGCCATCTCACCTTTGGGATGTCTTTTGTTTTTAGAATAGGAAATTTTGAGGGAGAGATGGCTCCTGAGAGAGACAGGAGGGGACCCAGGAAGTGGGTTGCCCCAGGACATGTTAATAGGCATAAGCAGAAGCCCATGGGAAGCTATTGATTGAAATTAAATTGACATACTGGCTAGGTGGGACATGTCCAAATTCCGAGAACTCTTGAGAGGCTGGGGCAGGAAAGCTGCAAGCTCAAGCCTCACCTAGGACACTTAGAAAATTAACTTGACCTGGAGGCTGGGGAGATAGCTCCGTGGCACAAGTGCCCGTCTGGCAAGTGCAAGGTCCTGAGCTTGATCCCCAGTTCTAAAAAAAAAAAAATTAGCTTGACCTTATCTTAAAATAAGGAATTAAAAAGGGGGCCAGGATGTCATTCAGTGCAAAGGCCCTTGATTGAATTCCAGTGCACTGCCCGTGGGACCATCATTAGTGGTGACATTTACAGAGCCCCGATTATTGTCCAAGCCTGTGTAAGGGGTGACAATAATTTATCCTGTTCATACTGACACTGGCAGCATAAGACTTAGAGTAGTGGCCTTGATTTATGACAGGCAATTAAGGCACAGAGCTGGTGGGTGGGATTTGAGCCCAGGAAGGCTCTGAGCCTCACCCCTCTTGCTACACAATGGAGGAGGATGCCGGGTTGGGCTGCACCCTCGCTCTGGCCTCCCACTCTGCTACAAGAACACTGCCACCCCAGACCTGGTGCTCAGCGTCCTCCAGCCGGCAGCCCCATGATCTCCAAACACCCGCACCCCCAAAAGCGTGACTTATAAGCTAGAGCTCCAGCCGCTGGCCGGCGGTCTGGGTGTGGAACCAAAGCTAAGAGAGTAGGGGAATTACCAGAGAGGATGGGAAGGGAAATCCAGGGACTCTCCAGAAAACTCTGATTTAAGACACAAAATATCAAATGAATAAAGAGTGAGTGGCAGGAATGGCAGAAGGAGAATCGGAATCATGGGGCAGCCTGGGAGGCGAGAGAAGGCCAAGCTTAGCAGGAAGGGCAGCGGTGGGGCTGTCGAGGCCATGGCTGGGAAAAGGATGGGTGAAGGCCAGCACTGCCTTTCAACCGCAGGCCGCAGGCCGTGGCCTGAGATCACACAAACTTTGTTTCATTTCGTTTTGTTTTGTTTAAAGCCACAGATAGAAAAAAAAAAACAAAAACAAAACCACAGACTAAATGCAGTTGCAAAAAAATAAGGAAGGGTAGACCAGATGTCGGTAGTGAGGCAGTGGCTATCAGGTAGTGGAAGCTCAGAGGCGTGAGGCGGGAGCCAGACCTACAGCTCCAGCCGACCGTGAGTCAGAGTTCCTCGGAAGATGAGAACAGCCACATGTGGGGAACACACAAGCAGGCCTCGGGGGACAGCTGAGTGTGTCGAATCCTCCAGGGGGCTGTGAAGAGAGCTCATATTTGATCAACGCATGAGAACAGTGCCCACCACTGCCATTCTGAGCTAATCAGGGGGAGAAAAAGACCTGCCTGCAGGCCCAACCCAAACCCAGCATCACCCGGGGCTGGCCCTGAGCCGGAGGCCTCTCATGCTCCTGAGCTGTCCCTTCACTGCCCAGAGCTAATCCTTTTCTTGCCTTCAGCGCCCGTGTACCAGGTCAAGCTCTCGATCCTCAAGACCTCCGAGGTGGAGTCTGGGAAGGAAATTGTGCTTCAGTGCTCCGTGACTGAAGGGACTGGGCCCATCATGTACAGGTTTTACAAAGATAAGGAGTCTAAGCCCTTCCACGAAACCAGCTCGAATGACACTCAGGTCATTTGGTACAAGGAACAGGCCAGCAAGGAACACGAGGGACAGTACTACTGTGTGGCCTTCAACAAAGCCAACGTCACCCAGAGCAACACCCACAGCAACGTCTTGATGGTCAAGGGTGAGTCAGGGCCTCAGCAGTGACGGGCAGCACAGGCTCTGAGGGGCGCTCAGGTGAGGGTCCAGCTCAGGTGACCGAGGGCTACAGCACTTGTGTCCTCACACTCTTCCCCAGAAAGTGACAGAAACCATGCAAAACAACATGGTAAAAAGAGAGGTTTACATGCAATTAGAAGTATTTCAGGCAAGGCCAGGCTCTAAGTGCTTGGCAGGCACACACCGATTAAGTCACCTCAGGTCACACCTGCAGCTGTGGAGGCTGGGCCACCCAGGTGGGATGTGTCAGGGAGTTCACGGATGTGGGGGAAGGGTGATTCCCTGTTACTAACTGGGACAAAATACCTGACACCCAAAATGAAGGAAGGCAAGGTTTATGTAGCTCACTTAGTGGAGGTTTCAGTCCACACTCAGCTGGCTCCAAGGCAGAGCAGCACAGAGAATGGGGCACAGGGCAGCTGTTCACGGCCACAGAAAACCGCAAGCCCAAAGCAAAGGGAGGAGCAGCAACCGTGGTGTCCAGCAACTTTTTTCTTCCCTGCTGACGGGGAAAACCCACGCTCTACCAAGGAAGCCGCACCCTAAGCAGAACCCTTAGCTCCCTTTTCTGCCCTTTTTGTGCTGACCCACTCGTGGCAGCCCTCTGTGCCCCAGGGTATGGCGCCACTGGGCCAGTCCCCCCAAGCTTTCAACCTCTCAAGTTGACACAATGTATCACCCACACTAGTGGCTTCTTGGGGAAGAAGGAAAGCAGAACAGACACCCTCAAAGTGACATCTGCCCAGAAAGATTGGTTTGGCCCCTCCTTGAAGACCACCATCAAGCCAGTTTATAGCAGAAATAGCCAGCGTTGCACTTGCAGTGTGACTATCAAACCCCTCACAGGGAACTACCAGGATTAGGTGCTAGTGACAAAAATCATAATGTCAGACTTCATTGTTGCTTACACCTAATATTTCTCGCTGGCAGAGAAAGAACCAAGTATTCCTTTTTCTCCCCCCTTCTACTTCCAGTCTTTCTCGCCTCATGGAAGAAAGTGCTTATCACGGTGGTCGTCCTCGGCGTAGTAATTGGCGCCTTGATAGTCGGAACCAAGTGCTACCTGCTGAGAAAAGCTAAAGGTGAGTATGGTGCCCTCCCCCATGGTGTCACAAGGACTTTGCCACAACACTGGCCGGAGGAACTGAGAAGTCGTGAGCTTTCACCTCGAGGTGTCACCTCTATAACCCAAGATTTTGGCTTCAGTAGGTGTGGAGCTTTGGCTGCCCTTGCTTTCCTATTGGGGCAGCCAACTAGGGGAAGACAGGAGAGGTTGCATCTTCCTGTGGTCAGGGGAAGCTGTTGCTGTGGGATTTGGCTACGTCTGGTCCCAGGACTGGTAGCCAGCATCATGGGCACTGGTACACACATGCACTCACGTATACACGTGCAAACATGGACACACACACACATGTACTGAGTGACTCCCACTAAAGCGGTCAATAGTGCCATGACTGAGGTTAGCCAGACGTGGGTGCGAAGCTGGGAACTCCTGCTGGCTCCTGGGAGCCAGGACAGTTAGCCAAGACTCAAGGGAAAGTTGTCCTCCTCCATAAATTTTTTTTAAAAATAAATTTAGGACAGAGTCTACAGAGTCTACAGGGTCTCACTACACAGATCGGACTCATAGTGATTCTCCTGTTTCCAGCCTCCCAAACTCTGGGATTATAGCACATCCCGGGGGTGGGGCCAACAAGGCACACCGACCACTGTGCTTTGCCAAAGCAGGCGCCTTAGTCCACTGAGCTATCTGGCCAGCCCTTTCCCAAGTGAATCCTGAAATAAAAAAAAAAAAAAACTTCTTTGGGGTAAAGTGGGTTCTTCGGACGCCCTGGTGCTGCTTCCTTGGGTGGTAGGAGGCAGGTGGGATAAGGAGAGTTATGGCTTTATCTAGATGTCCCCTGAACGTCTTACAGGTGGGAATTTTGGGGAGGTGGCCGAGTCATGGGGGTGTGATGCTGGATTGGCCCACGTGTGGCGCCAGGAGATAATGTCTGGCGGGAGGACCTGGGCCACGTCGAGTGATGCCTGCTCTGGACACAGATGGTCCCATTTCGCTCGTTGCTGGGACAAATACCCGACACTCAGAGTGAAGGAAGGAAAGGTTTATTTAGGCCACAGTTACTGGAGGTTTCAGTCCATACTTGGCTGACTCCGAGGCAGCATGGTGCATGGCAGAGGGCAGCAGCTCATGGCAGTGGCAAAGAGCAAGAGGAGCCAATAGGAGTGCTAGCAGCAGCTCAGCAGCTGGCTTCTCATACCGCCTTACATTGAAATGCAAATCACCTGCCCCAGGGGAGGTGCAGCAGCCACACCCACAATAAGCAATCAAACTCCAGAAGGCGCCCCATGGCCGCTTGCGGCTTTGGGAGGACGCCTGTCCACAAACCATAACACAGACATATGTAGGGAGTGCTAGGAGCACTCCCTTCTCCCTGTCTGCCCCACCATGAATTGCCACGCTGCCCTACCTTGGAGCCAGCCAACCTTGGGTTGAGCCCTCTACAAACTGAGCCAAAGTAAACTTTTCCTCCTTTAACTTGGGGGTGCAGGGTATTTTTTTCTCAGCCATGAGAAGGTAAGACCAAATTTGGTCTCAGAGAGGTGGGGTCATTTCTGTGATAGAACCCGGCCATGAGGTCAAGGAGCCATTGGAGCTGACTTATGTGTGGGAAGGGTTCAGGAAGGTTTGGAGATGCCAGCTGCAGAGCATCTCTGGGATGCTGTGAGCTGGGCTTGATGGGAGATTCTGGCAGGAGCTCAGAAGACCTAGTGTTCAAAAAAATTCAGCCAGTAAAGACCAGGCTCAGGAGGTTTCATTAGAGAAGGAGGACTCCTTGGGCAGCTAGACTCTGGCTGTGGCAAAAAAATTGGTCTGCATTTTTCTCATGCCCTGAGATGTTGCAGAAGACCAAACTTAAGGGCATTAGACTAATCTGGCAGAAGACATCTAAATGTCTATTGGTGAGCTGGTGGCATGGCTACTGTTTTGTTTTTTGTTTCTTGTTGTTTAGCTAGCTCTACTTGTGAATCAAGAGCAAATAGCCCAGCAGAATCATTTTAAAAGTTTTGAGTTTGGCCAGAAATAAAGCTCTAGTAAAGCCGCAGTCTGCAAAGATGGAACAGAGGAGAATGTGGTTGCTAAAACAATTGGCTTTCGGGCTGGCAAGATGGCTCAGCGGTCTAAAGGGCCTGCTTAGGCAGGTTTAGGCAACCGCAGGGACCTTGGTTTGATCCCTGGCACCACATGCTGCGCCAGCCGCACCCCCAGGGCAGTCTGAGCTGGCCATAATATACAAAAAGAACAAACAATTGGCTTTCGAAAGCCAAGTACTTGGAATAGGGCAATAGAAAAGTTGGTCTGAGGTTATCACTAGAACCAGCAGGACTCTACCCTTTGTAGCCTCAACATTACATTACAAAGGCTTTGCTTTGAGAGGAGCCCCAGAACACCATGTTCCAGAATGAGAAAGGCCCAGGGGGTTTGTTCCTCTACATTGGGTTCAGAGCGCTCAGCAGTCCAAGCCCCCACCCTACACCCAAGAGAGGAAAGCCAGGCTCCTGCTCCAGCTGGTGGAGGACCTGGGCATCATCCACGGGCTGCAGTTTCTAGGAACACACGGAGTGCGAGAGTTGTGGGGGCAGAAAGGTCTCAGAAGAAGGCCAGGGAGGCCAAGCAGTATGGCCCCTGAGAGGGCAGAGTGCGAATCTGTGAGCATGAAGCCACAGGTGCAGAGGAGACCCCAGGAGGGGGAGAAGCCGAGAACACGGACCAGCTGAGGAAAGCCTCAGGGAGCAGAACTAGCTCAGGAGAGGCGGAAGAGGCCCCGGCAGCAGTACTGCAGGCACGCAGCCCTTCCGGCCTGTCCAAGTTTGTATCTTGCCTCACGCTGCCCAGGGTGCTGCACGGGGAACTGCAGGATCTAAGGTTTTCCCTGCTGGAATTCGGTCTTGCTTTTTCCTGTTCTTTTCTATCTTCCTGCTTCTACCTTTGGAGTGGTAATGTTTATCTTTGCCATAATGTGTGGAAAGCATTTACTTTTTTGTCATTTTTGCAAGAGCTCATAGTAAGAGTTTGCCTTATTTGGCCTTGGACTTTTTAGCAATGCTAGAACTGTTAAGACTTTGACAGCTCTTTTTCTGTGTTTGTTTGAGACAGGGTCTCCCTATAGAGTGCAGCCTGGCCTTGAACTTACGGGTCTCCCTCGGTAGGGCAGCCTGGCCTTGAACCCAGTCAGGTTGCCTTGGCCTCCTGAATGTTGGGGTTACAGGTGTGTACCACCACGCCCAGCAGGATTTTGGCAGCCCTTAAGAGACAGGCTACTTCCCTGTTGTATAAAGAGATGCATGCCAGGGCATGGTGACCCACACACCTGTAATCTCAGTACTTGGGAGGCTGAGGCAGGAGAAACTGTGAGTTCCAGACCAGCCTGGGCTACGAAGTGAGCTCATGGCCAGCCTGAGCTGCATAGCAAGACCCTGTCTCAAAAAGACAATTAATTAATTAATTAAAGAGATGCACCTGAGGCCAAGGGAGAAGTGCTATGGCTTTTACCCAGGTGTCTCCTCCAAGCCTCTTGTGCTCCTAGGTGGGGCTCTGCAGAGGCGACTGGATCACAGGTGTGTGATGCTGCATTAGTTAAGATGGGCTTATATCGGGGTGAGACGTAGGGCGGAGATTCCTGGTTGGAGGAGCTGGTCACTGTGGGCGTGGCCTGGGTGTATTGTGCGGGTCCCTCCCCCTCGGCACTCCCTGCCTTCTGCTATCTGCACCGCGTGCTGTTTCTCCTCTGCGGTGCCACCTGCCTGCAGCCAGCTGACAATGGACTGAACCCTCTGTAAGCTGAGCCAAAACTAGCCGCAGTTCCCTTCACTTGAAGATGTCAGATATTTTGTCCCTGCAGTAAGGAAGCAACTAAGACAAGGAGGAACCCTGAATTTTTTTCTCAAGCTGTAACTCCCAGGGGGGGAAGAGATAGCTTCTAAACCCCTCCCAAAGACTGATCCTTACCTTGGTCTCAAATTACCTTAGAATGAAAAGTTCAAAGATCAATTAGCCTTTGTGTTTTGGAGTTGTCTTAAAGAATTACCTGCCCCCCCCCCAGGTGACCAGTTGCCCCCGTACCATTGTCTTCATCTCCATCGCATCCCACTACCAAAAATTGCTTCTGTCTGAAATAACCAACCGGTCAGATGTCTGGGAAAATGATGTGAAATCTCTGCTTAAGACCAAGAAAAAATACCTCTTCCCAGCAATGAAGTCTCACTATGTTGCCCAGGCTGGTTTTGAACTCATGATCCTTCTGCTTCAGCCTCCCAAATAGCTGTGATTGCCACCGACCTCAGCTCAAGAATACACCTCTAAAAAAAAAAAAAAAAAAAGAATACTCTTCTTGCTTCCTTTCCTTTTTATGGTTTTTTTTTTTTTTCTTTTTTTATGGATGGCTCAGCCTGCCCTGGCGGTGCCGCTGGCGCAGTATATAGTGCCCGGGATGGAACCACAGTCCCTGCAGTTGCCTACATTTGCCTAAGCAGGCGCTTTAGACTGCTGAGCCATCTTGCCGGCCGTTCCTTTTATGATTTTTTTTTTCCATTTCTTTTTTTCAGTCTTTTTGAGGCAGGTCTCACTATACAGTTCAGAATGGCCTTGAGCTCACTTTGTACCCCAAGCTGGTCTGGAGCTCCTAAGGATCCTCCTTCCTCAGCCTCCCAAGTGCTCAGATTACAGGTGTGCACCATCATGCCCAGCCCTTTTCTGACTCTTTGTGATGTCCAGATTATTTCCGTGTCGGACCAAAGACTGGGGAAAAAAAAAAAAAAAAACGCTGGCGCAGCATGTGGTGCCGGGGATCGAACTGCAGTCCACCAGGGCAGGCTGAGCCAGCCACAAAATGAATAAATAAAGAAACAAACACAACAAGCAAACAAATAAATAAATAAATAAAATTTAAAAAAAACAAAAAAAAAAAAACGGAGCCACCATACCCTTCTAGGGCTACAGGTCTTAAATGTACAGTCAGTGTCTAAACACACTTTCCCAACCCTTATAGATCAGAAACAGGTCGGCCTTATTCTTCGTCTCTGCTTAAATACCTTCTTGGTTTCCATGGCAACCATGATGGGCTGCCTTGGTTATTGACTCAAGAAGTCCTGGGCTTCTTCCTCTCTGTAATTAGCTTTGTTTTCCTCTTACCTCTTTTATGGTTACAACATCTTAGCAAGGGTGCAAAAGGAGTAGGGGCGTGGCATCTCAGCAGGATCATGTAGAGTTGGCTGTCTTGGTATTTCTTATCTCTAAGGTGGATTAAAGGCTAAACCGGAGTTTCTTTTGCTAGGGTAAAATTAACTCATTGGGAGCCACCACCCCATGGGGCCGGAGAGATGGCTTAAAGGTCTAAAGCATCTGCTTAGGCAAGCCTAGGCAACCGCAGGGACCGTGGTTTGGTCTCCGGCACCATATGCTGTGCCAGCCCCACCCCCAGGGCAGGCAGAGCCAGCCATCATAAAATAAAAATTAAAATTAAAAAAAAAAACAGGAATCAAACTCAGGACCTTGCATTTTCTGCATCCTCAACCCCTCTACATTTTTTTTTTAGAAGAGTGACTTAAATACAAAATGCATTTGGAAGAGTTAAAAAAAATTAAGGCTTATTGAAAGTGTTGATGTTTAATTATTTGACCAATCTTACATATCTATATCTATTAATCTAAACAGATTTTTTTATTTTTTATTTTTTTTGCTGGACTGTAAACTCATGAGTTTATACTTGCCAGGCAGGCACTTGTGCCGCGGAGCTACCTCCCCAGCCCCAATCTAAACAGATTTGATAATGAAAATATGTAATACAACTACTGTTAAATTTTTGTTCTTGTTTTGAAATTCTGTACTATATGTACTCTTGCTTGTCACTCTTTTTCTATCTGCTTCTGCTATTTTTACTCTTTAAAATAAACTAAATATTTTTTTAAAAAAGAGAGCCACCATCCTACACCTTTTTAAAGCGTGAATGAGTACATCTAGCTTTCTTTTCTCTCCTCTCCTTCTCCCCCTCCCTCCATCTCTGTCTCTCTCAGCTTCAGACTGAACCCAGGACCTTGTGTTCACGAGGGAAGAGTTCCACCTCTGAGCCCCACGCCCATCCCTTTTGTCCCTTTTTTACGGGAACACATTCTTCAGGAAAGTCAAACGTGGTTGAAATGACTGTTCCTCTGATGTGCTCATGGATACTTCATCTGATCTCAGTTTTTCTTCTCTTTACAGCCAAGCAGATTCCTGTGGAAATGTCCAGGTCAGTGTCCTGGTACTAGAGGGCGGCTGCTTTGTGGGCACAGCTGACTGAGCTGTGGAAAGAGGCTGGTCAGTGTGTGTTTTTGAGTCTTGGCAAATTCAGACAAATGGAAGCCTTGTGTGTGTGTGTGTGTGTGTGTGTGTGTGTGTGTGTCTTAGTGGGTGATTTCCAACTTTCCTTTCATGAGAGGAAATGCCTTTTTTGCCGAGATCCTGACCTTTCTAGGCAAACATTTGTCTTTTTGAGATAGAATCTCACTCTACAGTTCAGGCTGAACTTGAACTCACTTTGTAACCCGGGCTGGACTCAAACACGGCACTCCTCCTGCCTCAGCCTCGTGAGTGCTGGTATTTCAGGCACATGCCACCATGCCTGGCCTCCGAAAATATTTGTGAACTTTTCTTTATGAAGTTATAATGGAAATGGCGGGAAAATGACAATTTAACTTACTGGTAAAATAGAATTGACCTTTTAAATTTTTATTTTCTTCGCCATCTTTATTCTTGGTATTCACAATCCAAGAGTATAGAAATAGTTGCTGCATTTTAGAGAGAAACAGCAGTACGGGTGAGGATTTAAGGACCTGAATGTGGCTTAGTGAGGGACCCCGCCCCCGCCATTCGTGTCCTCTTTGACCCTGGCACTTACTGAAATGGCAGCAAGTTTGATCAAATAATCTTAGAGCTGACAACCATGTCACTTTCCCAAATGTTCCAGTACAACTTTTTGCCTCTAGAAAGCTCTTCCTGCTTTCTTGTGATTTTTGTTGGTTTGGGGTTGGCGTAAAAAAAAGCTTACTATTTCCTTTTAAAACTTTTATCTTAAGGCCGGCAGTCCCACTTCTGAAATCCAACAATGAGAAGGTGTCAGAACCCAGCAGCGAAGCCAACAGTCATTACGGTAAAGTCCTGGTTTCCTTCAGTTGCTAAGAATTTACCTGTAAGTGGGCAGAGCTAAAACTAGAAGGGACCCCCTGGGCTTCAAGCTGAGATACCATCTCCCCAGGCATGGTGACCTAACAACGGTAACAACCAAAACAAAAAGCATTTGAAAGGCAGAACATTTTATTCCTTGTTCACCACCTTCTAAATGTCCTGTGAAATAAAAATGGAGACTTTCATTCTTAACACCTCCATATCAGGTGGGCCAGACAGCTCAGCAGACTGAAGCACCTGCTTACACAGAGCGCAGGGCTGGGTGCTATGCCAGTCCCACCCCTGGGTCGCGCTGAAATGGCGATAGAGACTGGGCATGGTGGCACACAACTGTAATGCCAGCACTTGGGAGGCTGAAAACAGAGGAGGATCACTAGGAGTCCAATCTACGTAGTGAGACCCGGTAGACCCTGTGTGAAATACATTTAAAAAAAATACAACTCAATACCTTCAAAACAGAATATTGCCCAAAGATAATCATTCTATATTGAGATTATTATCAATGTAACACTGTTTGCCTTCTTTCTTTCTTTCTTTTTTTTTTTGCAGTACCAGGGATTGAACTCAGGACCCTGTGCCTGCCAGGCAAGCACTTATTCTACTGAGCTATCTCCCAGGCCCAACACTGTTTGCTTTCTATGAGGGGAAACCATGCTCTTCATGGAAGCATTAAAAAAAAAAAAAAGTCAAGTGAAAGGAATCCTTGTTGCGTGGCTCAGCCCAGCTCTCAGGCCCACTCAAGGGTGGCCAGTCCCAGGAGTTCTTTTCATATTATCTTTTTGAGACAGGGGCTCCCTATGTAGTACAAACTGGCACTGTAGTGAACTCACTTATGTAGCCCAGGCTGCTCTTGAACTCACATGGTGGTCCTACCTCAGCCTCCTGGGTGCTGCAATTACAGGTGTGCACCACCAGGCCCTATCTGTCAGGAATTTGCTCTAGCACTGTAGCAGGCTTATGAGTCACCCCCAGAAGGGCTGTCATCGCATCACGCAGAGTTCTGCCCCAGACCACATTTGGTGAGCTTTCTTCTTGGCCAGCGGGTGTGTGACCCATATGCCTGTGTTCCTTTCTAATTCTGTGGTAGTGTCTCAGAAAATTAGCTTTTTGCTTTTTTTTCTGTTCATTGTTTGCTTGTTTGTGGTACTGGAGATTGGACCCAGCTCTTTTTATTTTTTACTTTGAGACAGAATCTCACTAAGCTGCCCAGGCTAGGCTCAAACATATGATCCTTCTGCCCCAGCCTCTCAGAGTGCTAAGATTACAGGCATGCACCACCATGCTTGGTTGAATTTTTAGTCACAGAAAACTAGAATTTGCATTGTCACTCATTGCAATTCATTGTTATTTTTTGACTAGGTTACAATGATGAAGTTGGAAACCATGCAGTGAAGCAACCAAATGAGAGTAAAGGTAATTGTCTAACTGTTTTATTGGAAACTTGCATTAAAAAAGTAAACTAAAACTTTGGGACAGCAGGATAACTTCCCAGCCTTTTCAATGGCCCTGTAACTAACTCATGTATAAAATGCATACAATGGTGCTTTGTCCAAGGATACTATCTAGTATTCTTTTTTTTTTTTTTTTTTTTTGCCGGACTGGGGTTCAAATGCACGACCTTGCACTTGCCAGGCAGGCACTTGTGCCACTGAGCTATCTCCCCGGCCCCGCTATCTAGTGTCCTTAATGGAAACACAACCTAAACACAAGCAGAAAAGCTCCTGGGTGTCTTAGTTACTTTCTCATTGCTGGGACAAAATGCCCAACAGCCACAAGTTAAAGGGTCAAAGCGTTACTTTTAGCTCGCGCTTCTTTGGGGTGGAGCTTTCAGTTGTTAGTTGGCGGCTCCTCGGCAGGGCAGCCTGGCGGGGCCTGGCAGAGCAGCGAGAGCCCACGGCAGGGAGGAAGCCCCCGCCTGCCTGCTTTTCCTTCTAGTCCTCCAGGCTCCCATCCTACTGGTTGGTGCCACCCGTACTCAGAACAGTGCTGAACCAACCAGCAGTGACCTAGTCACTGGGGCCGAGGCCCCAACTGAGAGTGCAGGGGGGTTTGGGGGGACATCCAGGTACAAGCCATGGCACAGGTCTTACCTAAAGAGCAGGTTGTGGATTCCACTCTGGTTCCTGCGTAAGAGAAGAGGATGTCTTTCCTCTTGAATAGAACTGAGTTGGAGATGTTTTAAGATGGTTAACTACAGCTAGCTTGCTCCTGCCTAACACTTAAAGGGGTCAGGCTAAACCATATTTAAAGTTCCTTTCTACTCTGGGCTGCTATCGTAGGAGCTGAAACCATTAAGCACATGCAAGGATTAGAAAATCCTGTTTCTGGTTAACATGACTATAGATCCTTGATTTAGCTGCTGGCAAGGAGCCCTGATGAGTCTACATAATGTTATTGTGAATTGAAGGCGAGGGGCCAGGGAGATAGCTCTGTGGCACAAGTGCCTGCCTGGCCAAGTACAAGGTCGTGAGTTTGAACCCTGTTCCCGCCAAAAACAAACAAAAAAGAACTGAAGACAAGCCAACTCCCTGGATTTCACTGAAGCACCCTGAACACTGGCCCTTGCAATTCTTTGCCTTGTAAGCCTCATGCTCCCAATGCACCCTCAGCTGGGGATCTTGCCCTGGGCTCTCCACTTCCCAAGATTGCTTCTGGTGTCCCAGGGGATAGCAGTGAGGTTATCCCAGCATGGAAAGCTTCTTCCATTCTGAGCAAGACTGAGCGGGATTCGAGTGGCTGATCTTAGCTGTCAGAAACCCTCCTATGTAGAGACCAGGACCTGGGCAGCGGGGTCCACCTGCCTGTGGGCAACAGGGCAGCTGTCATGGACATATCAAACGCGGCCCGACTGCCCAAGGAAGGCGCTGTCTGAAGCCCCGGTGCTGTGGTTCCTTTCAGCAGACCCTGTGAGCTCAGATGTGGAGTACACAGAGGTGGAAGTGTCCTTGGCAGAGCCCCACCAAGGTAAGCGCCACCCCACAGTGAGGCAAGCCCACGCCTCACTCCCCATTGGGGGTGGGTGCCGTCCTGGAGGTGATGTGCGTGAGAACCACCTCGGAAGGCCGGCAGAGCTCCTGGTGCACCCGAGGCAGCGGCTGTGAAATTCTAGTAAGCGTTACTGTGGCACAGCTAATGACAGGTACTACGTCCTTGGCATTCGTTGGGTGCCAGGCAGGAGCGACCCAGCTACATCTCAGGCCTATTTAAATTTTTTTTTTTACTGTTTTGAGACATAGTCTTGCTAAGTTGCCCAGGCTGGCCTCAAACCTGCAGTCCTTGTGTCTCAGCCTCCCAGAGTTCTGGGACTATTGAGGTACAACACCACCGCCATAGCTAGCTGCTATCCCAGGGGCAGCAGCTTGCCAGCGACGGTCTGTCCCCAGCTGCTGCGTAGGGCGCCTGCCGGGTGTCCAGGGCATGTTGTAAGGTACACAGCACTCTGCCCTGGAGAGCAGAGCTGGGATAAAGAGTCAGAAAGTCCCTGACACCTCCAGTCTGAGCAGTGTACGTGGCTGGCGGGCCTGACCCGTGGTCAGGTGCTGGGGATTAGCGCCGTGGCCCCTGCACAGCAAGCCTTGGTGCAACACTCTTGGCTGCCGTGGGCACTGGGAAAGAGTGCCTCTCTCCTGGTCCCTCTGTCCTGGCTTCTCTGTCTGCTCTGCAGAGGCTCCAGCGTGCTCTAAGGGAACAGCAGCCCTAGCCTGCCCACCCCACTGGAAGGTTCACAAAGCCTGGAGCCACCCTCTCCCTTTGCACTGAGGGCCAGGCTGGGCTAGGTTTTCAGCCAAGCAGCCTGCCAGCCACCAGCCAGAGCCACCTCCTGCTCCAGGGTCTGGAGGGATTCGGAGCCCTTCCTCCTCCGGCGCAGCGTGGCTCTGGGCTCCGAGATAGCAGCTGCGTGCACAGAACTTTCCAATCCTGATTGGCCTGGGTTGTGTGCTGTACCCTGTCCTTGGGGTCTCCAATCAGAATAGCCCCCAGTGGGGTATATAGCCGGAGCCACTCAGCTACGTAGGTGCATTGTGCTTCCAAGTCCCTCTTGTGCCTTCAAGGGTTGGGGACACAGCAGGGGTGAGGCCCTTTGGTTGCTTGTGAGATAACACCTAAGAGTGAAGGATCAGCCGCTATGTAAGAAACGAAGGCGCAGATGACCCCTCCCTAGGGAGCAGAGCCTCCGGGAGAGCCAGGAGCGCGTGGTCCCGGTGATTTGCTAGTGCCGAGGAGCACAATGGGTGTGGTGAGAAAGCATGAAAGGGGCCCTTCTCTGACCTTTCTAGGCACTTCAAGGAGGAGGCTGGCATTTAAACTGGGGTCCCACCACCAAGAGAGAGGGCTAGGAAGTAGGAAAGGCAGTGCAAGGGCAACCTGACAGGATGGCCTAGTGTGCTAGCACACGCCTGTAATCCTCACATTCTAGGAGGCTGAGGCAGGAAGATCACAAGTTCAAGCCCAGCCTGGGCAGCTATTGATTTAGCAAGACCCTATCTCAGAGTTTAAAAATGGCTGGGCTGTAGCTTGGTGCAAAAGGCCTTATGTTAGGGCTAGTGAGATGGCTCAACGGTCTAAAGCATGTGCCTCTGAAAGTTTAGGCCACTGCAAGGCCCGCGGCTCGATTGCAGGCACCACATGCTGCGCTGCTCCCCAACTTCCAGGGAAGGCTGAGCTGGCCATAACACAAACAAATAAATGTGGTTTAAGAAAATAAAATAAACTTAAAAAAAAAAAAAGGTCTTATGTTAGATCTAAAGTTCCTCTTGGAAGGAGGCCTGTGCGTGCAGAGATAGAAGGGAGGCAGATTCAGTGGGGGACGTGCTGGGCCCGGTGCACGCAGGGTCTCTAAGGTTTTCCTTGTGCTCTGTTTTAAAGGGATTAGGCAGAGTTCAGATGGCTTTAGGCAAGGACGTGGCTGTTGGGATTTCCTTCCACAAAAATCATCCTCAAGGCCAGGCCAGCACAGAAACGTGCTGAAGGGGTCAGGAATGGAAGGAGAGGAAGGGAAATGTTATCCCTGGGCAGGCAGGAGGCTGGGTAAGGCTGAGGTGCACATAGCTGGCTTCTAGACATGTTATGGCAGCAGGTCGCAGCACCCCAATGGCAACGCAATGGCCAGGTCAGAAGGGACAGAGCCACAGGACTGCGCACAGGCCCAGCGGCCTTCCTCCTGACCCTCCTTTCTACTGAGTGCTGCAGCGGTGGTGAAGCCAAGGACAAAGGAAAACTGCGTCCCTGCAGGGCTCCTATGGCCGGGCTCCGGCACTGCCCCTGGGCTTCTCCCACGTGGGCTGCTGGTAGAACTCAGGGCTGTGCAGATGCCTGGGAGGCATTGGGTTTAAGGCAGTAGAAGAAGGAAAAGAAAGCGGGAGCTTGGAAAAGAGCCTCTGGAGCTCTGAGGCAAACTTTCTAGAGCTTTCAATTGAAACACACAGCCAGCCCGCGAGACAGGAGGCAAGAGGCAGGAGGCCGAGGCTGTCTGCGCACCCCAGGGCCCTTGCTGCTCCAGCCTCTCCTTGGAGCTAGGTAACAGCAGGGAGGACAGGCGTGAGCCTCTGGCGCTGGGCCCTCGCCCCCGAGGATGGGGAGAGAGCTGCGTAGGTTCGAGCCCCATGATCCAGTGCCAGGCCCTGGTCTTGACTAGCACAGGGTCCACTTGCAGCCAAGGGCTAACCCCCTGGCAGCCGACCAAGCGCTCATTGTGGCTGGAGGAGGGGCGGGAAGGAACTTGCTAAATCCCAGTTTGCTGCATGTTTGCCCTGAGACTAATTGCTGGGAAAGCCCCGGGATATGGAAGCCATCTCTGTCTCTGTTAACATAGAGAAAAACAGAGGCTAAAATATAGCTTGATCCGGAAACACGCTGACAGCAGAGACAAACAGCCTGCTGGCCTGGTTTAGTCATCAGCAGGCAGCAAGAGGAAGGGAGACAGCAGGGTGGGCAGGGACTGGGCAGCAGAGAGGCCAGGGTGCAGCTCAGTCTAGGAGGACCCACTCCCGCTGCCCTGGCTAAGATGAGTTGTCAGGAGGCGGGAGAGAGTTGGGCCCTCCTGCATGGGCCCAGAGTGCTGTGGTCTCTAGGTAAGCAGAAAGGTCTCCTCGGCATCCCCACATGACTAGCAGTCAGTGGAACTCACAAGGTTCCAAAGCTTGGGCACCCCACCCTGCCTCCAATGCTCCACCCCCTTCCCTAGCTACACCATGG